>CM059265.1:31727352-32014852 GCA_030347295.1 Setipinna tenuifilis
CAACATCACCACCAACCAAGCAGGTGAGGATGTGCTTACTGTAGTAGCATGATAGTGCAAAGCATGGGAGGCCAGGACAGCTTACACTGCACTTAAATTAAATTAGGACTTCCTGTAGAGTGGTGTCTGTAAAGCCATATTGTATGTATTTAATATGTCCACTTTCTCAAAGAAACAAAACTAGCAGCCTGAAAGGATGTTCCCAAAAGCTTATCGCTGTCTTGGCCATCACTGTACCTGTAACTAAAATTAAATTTAAAAATTCAGCAAATTTTTCCTCCTTGCCCCATGTATATATATGTGCATATGTGCGTTTTGGGGAAATTGACCCATGCCCCTGGGCGTTGCTCGCCTCAGTGCTCTGCCAAGTGATCTGCAGAAGCACTAGTCGGCCGGTGCGCTGTTCAAATCATCTCTGCGCGCCCCCCATGTCAGTCCTGCTTGATGGGTTCAGTCCCTCTGACACTGTGCCAGATGAGGTTAGCCATGTGGATGTGACTGACCCCCCTCTCATCTATCTACCCCCCCACCCCCCATCTACCCACCCACCCCCCTCCCTCCCTCCTGTCTCTCTGTTCCTGCCCACAGCTCCCTCGGCAGTCCCCACTGTGCTTCTGATGAGGGCCACGTCTGGGACCATGAGTCTCTCCTGGCTGCCGCCCGAGCAGCCCAACGGAGTCATCCTGGATTATGAGATTAAATACCATGAGAAGGTGTGAAGCGCTTCCCGTCACGAGTGAGGAAAAAAAAAAAAAGTGGAAAAAAAAAATGAAAAGGGGGGTTGGCCGAAAGCCCTGAACGAGAGCCTGCTGGTAGATATTACCCCTTACACAGTGTGCAGAAAGAGGCTTACTGCGCTTCGTGTGTGGGACGGTGGTCCGTGCAGTCATTAACTAACATGGCCACCACTGAGTTGGTTAAATGAATAAACCTGTGTGCATCCACGGGCCTCCAGAGCAGTGACATGACTGTCACATGAGAATTCGAGGACAGCTAGCATCAGCCTGCCCTACTGTGCCAATGGATAGAATTACCCAGTCTGTAAGAGCATGATGTTTTCCCCCAGAGCTGAAATCTACCCTTTTAAAAAAAAATAGTAACTGTATGTAACCACTCATTTCTGTCGCGTCCCCATTGCTGCACAGCCCTGAGGGAGTTGGAAGGGACCAGCTCTGTTTTGATAGTTTGTGATATGTGCCACAAGGCAACACACCAGCTCCTCACAATTTGGAGATACCTAGAGGCATAATACACCCCCACCCCTACTCCCACCCCTACTCCCAAAAAAAGCATTAAATGTAATTAGCAAGCCATGCAGCTGACAGATTGCTTGAATGTTGAACAAAATGTTGTATCTCGGAGCTGTGGATGGTTAGCTAAAGAACTGGCAGATTGTGTTTGTGTCTGAAAAAAGGACAAGATGTATTTCCAAGATTTTTTTTTTGGTTCCCATGGCTCTCAATTTCTAGAAATATTAAAAAAAGACCACATTTACACCCTGGACATAGACACCAGCAGTACATGACAACAATTAGGTTGCAACAGACTCATTACAGTAATACCAACCACAACCAACTACTACAGCTACCAATCATACAAATTAACAGGTGCCATATTTTTTTTGTTTTGCCAGGGCGAGACCTTTTCCCACACAGTGACTGCCCAGCACAGCTCTGCCAGGGTCGAGGGGCTGAAGGCTGGCACTGCCTACATGGTGCAAGTGCGGGCACGCACGGTGGCTGGGTATGGCCGCTACAGCTTCCCGGTGGAGTTTAGCACCAACGAACACAGTAGGAACATTGTTTTTTTTTCCCTCTGCCCCACTCTCCCGCTTCCCTTCAAGCATCCCGGTTGCATTTTGTACCTTGTTATGTTAATACTCTGTGTCATGTTTTCTGAAACTGTCTGCACACTGGGTAGTGGGGAAGAATGCTGACGTTTGTGGTGGAATTTTAACGGCTGTCATTTCGTTTTTTTGTCATTCTAATGGGGGTGTCATACTAATTGCTTGTCACTGGTTTCGCTAGGTGACCCAGAAAGGTCTGTGCAGGATCACCTGCCACTCATCGTGGGCTCTGCCACAGCGGGGTTTGTTGTCATTATCGCGCTGGTTGTCATCGCCGTTGTCTGCCTCAGGTAAAAAAAAAAAAAAAAAACCCACACACACACACACGGTCTACTCCCATACCAGATCTGTCCTTTGGATTTAAAATAAGCTCTCTATTTCCGCATGACATGCACATGTTCCGCTGGATTTAGACTCCAGAAAGAAGCAGTGTTCTCAAGATACTTTCAAATGGCTGGAGAGCTCAGAGTATTTTTTTCATCATTTCTGTCACTGATGAATCTCAAATCCCACCCCACCGCCCCACCCCACCCCCACTCGACACACACACACACACACACACACACACACACCTCCCATCCCCACCCCCAAAAAAAGAAATGAAAGAAAAGGAAGGAGGGTAGGACAGGAGTCCCCAGGCTGACATAGTGTCCATGTTTCCCCATTCCTCCCTGACAGGCTTAGCCTTGTCATGCCAAACGCACTCCCCTCTGCCCCTGTGCCTTTCTTCTTTCTCACTCATGCATTCTCTCCCAGTGTCCCCTGTGTGTATGCGTGTGTGTGTGTGTGAGAGTGAGAGTGAGAGAGAGAGAGGGAGAGGGAGAAAGACAGAGAGACAGACAGAGACAGAGAGAAAAAACGGTGGGGGAGAGGGAGAGAGAGAGAGAATGTGTGGGTATGTGTGTGTGTGTGTGTGAGTGTGTGTGTGTGTGTGTGTGTGCATGTGCGGGGGAGAATGTGTGTGTGTGTGTGTATGAGCAACTGTGTGTGTGTGTGTGTGTGTGTGTGTGTGTGTGTGTGTGTGTGTGTGTGTGTGTGTGTGTGTATGAGTGACTGTGTGTGTGTGTGTGTGTGCGTGCGTGCATGTGTGTGTGTATTAGTCGTCACTTGCCTAAGCCCAGCATTTCAATTGGAGATGAGATGCTAATTAGCTGCTGGCATCATTGTTATCACAGGTTGTGGGGAAACAAAAGGAATCCCACGGACGCTGAATTCCAATAGGGCCCCTTCTGCAGGGCTCTGTCACGCTGCGCCACCGCTTAGGCGCAGGAGGGAAAACAATGGCACAGTAATGAGAGGAGAGGGACTTTGTCATGCCGCTAATCTGCCTGACAAAATCGGATGGCTGTCAAGCATCTGCAGTTAGCATCTGAGGGAGCAGTGAGGGGCGTCTCGGCCAGGTTTCGGGGTGGGTGGGTGGGTTGGTTGGGGGTGAGGGTGGGGTGGGGCGGGGGTGGGTTAGTTTGTGGGGAGATGGACACCTGCTGTGTCATCCGTGGCTAGGAGCGAGTCCGTGGTCTGCGGAATGTGACCCATGGCTCGGGCTAGTTGACCCATGCCACTGGGAATGTGCCTCACGTCTGACCCTTGATTTAACGCATCCCATTGTGTCCCTCTCTCCCACTCGGACAACCAGTCTGCTATGTGAAGTGCTTTGGAAGACTATTAGAATTTCATCCTCTCTGTCATCTGAAGATTATGGGCAGTTGTTTTGATATTTTCTTTCAGGCATTTTTGCTAGTCTCGTGACAGATTTTGAGCTATATCTTTTTGTCTTCTGTCTGTGTGTGTATGTGTGCGTGTATGTGTTTGTGTGTCTGTGTTTATGTCTGTGTGTGCGTGTGTATTTGTGTGTGTTTTTTAGGAAACAGCGAACAGGCTCGGAGCTGGAGTACACGGAGAAGCTGCAACAGTATGGTACGGCCACCCGCAGTCACAACTGCACCAGCTCAGAATCACAAATCAGTGCTCCACGAGCACAGAGAGAACGGCAGGGAGACAGTCTAAATCCACATGCTGCTGCCTAGGATTAGTCTCCCTTTTTCTGCAAGAGAGATTTTTTTTGGTGCCAAAAAGGAATGTATCACAAATTAGACCCGACTTGTTTTTCTTCCATTGCAGTCACTCCCGGTGTGAAAGTCTACATCGACCCATTCACGTACGAGGACCCTAATGAGGCTGTTCACGAGTTTGCCAGGGAGATCGACATCTCCTGCGTGAAGATTGAGGAAGTGATTGGAGCAGGTAAACAGGCACGCCTAACATCACAACAGCAGCTAGCCCCAAACCGCAGCTGTGTGAGCCAATCAAGCCATTTTCTCCTTACTAATGTCTGTGCAACAACATGTCCAGCGTTCCACAAAGCTGTGCTCAGTTTGACATTTAAAGGGAGGATGCCTTCGTTGTGGAGCAGTAAATAGAAACCTCCTCACAGCCACAACTCAGTATTAACACCGTAATAAAAAATTCCTGGCCATAAAACATTAATGTTGCTGTATCCATGAGCATGCTGCTTTCCTTTTCCGCGTTTAACGAGGCTTCCATCCTCCCTCGCTCACTCACTTGCTCGTTCACCTCCCCTCTCCTCTTCCTCCTTCTCCACCTCCATCTTCTTCATCCTCCTCCTCCACCCCCTTCTTCCTCATCCTCCACCGTCCTCTTCCTCCTCCTCCTCTTCCTCCCCCTTATCCTGCTCTTCATCCCTGTCTCTGAATGCCGTCCCTCCTCCTCAGGTCCAAGGTGTCAGTCCCTTACTGCCCCCAAGCTTCTCTGTCGCCCCCCTCTTTCTGCTGCCACCACCCCCAAGCCCCTCGCCCACCCCCTCTCTCCATCTGTCCCCTGCCTCTTGGACCACTGACATCCACTGCCACTCCTCTCTCCTCTCCTCATTTCCCCTCCTCACTCCTCTCTGTCTCTCCACCATAATAGGCAACAGTCCTAATTCCCCCTACCCACCCAAGCAATTCTGTTCTGGGCATCCAACCACCCACCACCCATCCTCCCAACCCAACCCAACCCAACTCACTCCACCCCACCCCACCCTTTCCCGCACCCAGTGGACTCGGACCAGTACTCTTGACCCTCTCCTCCCTCGCACTCCCCCCCTTCACCGCTCCCGTCTTCCCCCCACTGTGCCGCAGGGGAGTTCGGCGAGGTGTGCCGGGGCCGCCTCAAGCAGCCGGGCCGCAAGGAAGTGGCCGTGGCCATCAAGACGCTCAAGGCTGGCTACACCGAGCGCCAGCGCCGGGACTTCCTGGCCGAGGCGAGCATCATGGGACAGTTCGACCACCCGAACGTCATCCACCTGGAGGGCGTGCTGACCCGCAGTTGCCCAGTGCTCATCGTGACGGAGTTCATGGAGAACGGAGCGCTGGACTCCTTCCTGAGGGTAGGCATGGGCGGTTTTCACAGCATTCTCTGTCAAGTAGTGAATCAATGGTGTTAACAAATAACTCCTGAATAGTTAATTTGTAACACTAATTGGAGCATATGTAGTCACGCCGAGGGAAAGGCTGCTACTCTGCTGGACATTGCTCATTTTTTCTAGAGGAGGAGTCTTTGAGTGCCTCTTAGATTCTTCAGATCAAAGCGCTTTATTCTGTAATCGTTAGCTCTTGTGGTGGAGGTTGTTCTGCACACAGGAAGGAAGAAAATAAAACGGTTGAGAACTTCATGGAATTTAACACTTCAGATCTTACCTTTGTGATTTACTGTTGGCTATACATAGAGCTGCACTGTGCTGCATGGCATAGCAGTTCACATAAGTCACTCCATGACATTTCATTTTACCGAGCGCTTGCGGTACCAGTGACTTGGGTTTATTGCCTGCGTTTGGTAAACGCTAATATTAAAATATGTATGCATGCCTGTGAAAACATGATGTGCCCGAAGGACGTACTTATATGATATATCTTAAATAAATGAAATGCCTTAAGGACATTGTAGTGGCGGCACTTAAACAGGCTAGAGGCTAATCAGAAGGTCCTGGTGAAAGGTGCTATGGGAGGGTTTTTTTGTAGTGCAGCACATGCTGCTATTAGTCAAAGTGGTTTGTGATGAGTGGAGGAGAATCACTTTATAGTGAATAGGCGACCGTGACCTAATATTTCTACATCACGGTTGTGTTTGCCAACTAAACATCACATGGCTGCCTCTCAGGGAAGAGTTTCTCATCCGCCGAGATTTTATGCAGATTTATTGAGCATAAAATCTACCCAGAATTTGTGTGTGTGTGTGTGGTAGTGGTAGTGTGTGTGTATGTGTGTGGTAGTGAGTGTGTGTGTGTGTGTGGTAGTGTGTGTGTGTGTGTGTCTGAGTGTGTCGTGTCTGTGAGAGAAAGGAATTTTTCCTATTGAGATTGCGCTGACTCATGCAGGGACACAGTTCATGTGCTGTCGCTGAGGCGCCCCATAAACAAACCACTTTCTCGTCCTCTCGCTCAGGGGGTCTGCGAGCAAAACCACCTAGACGCTCCAAGCCATAGAGATCGTTTTTGGGGAAGACTCTGTGTGTGTGTGTGTGTGTGCGTGTGTCCGTGCGTGTCCGTACGTGTGTGCATGTGTGTGTGTGTGTTTGCATGTGTGTGCGTGCGTGCGTGTGTGCGTGTGTGTGTGTGTGTGTGTGTGTGCGTGTGTGTGTGTGTGTGTGTGTGCGTATGTGCGTGTGTGTGTGTGGGAGAGAGAGGTGCCGACATGAAGCAAGGCTTTAAGATCTCACTCCCTCTGACATCAGTTCCCGGAGCAGGCATTGGAAGAGGCCTGTGTTGCTCTCAAAGCCTGCGCTCACTGGGCTATCCAGGGACATAGCTGAGGAGCCAGGAGGAGCTGAAGAGATCTAAAGACAGACTCAGATTACCTGTGATGCCGCTGAGAAGCTTAGCATGAATCCTGCGGCGTTGCGGGTGGAAAAAAAAACAAGCTGAATCCATAAGCATTTTGAATCTCATCCTTGACTCCTGAGTTCATAACGAATAGCTGGCGCGGACCTTCAGGTATCCATCTGTTATAGATGTTCTTTGGCACAGATGGTTTTCCTCATAGGTTCTTGTTCCACATGCATACCAGTGTTCAACAATGGGGATGGATGTTAAATGAGAAAAGCTCTTTTATAAAAACTGATCAAGTTTTATTTTTGAATCCACTAGAAACATTGCAGAGTTGGCTGGACCAGCCATGTTGTTAACCAGTAAACATTTTTCAGCATCCAGTGCTGTTATTCTTGTGTTGATACAAACACAAAATACACAACATTTTTGGGGATTAAAAGGTAAAATTCAATGAGATGTGAAGAGAAGTTTGTCGAAATGGATTTTACTGGAAGCGATGCACAGTCACCGAGGTTGTGCTCATCTTACAGTAAACAGTTATTTACGGCTGGTGTTATGTCATGGCTGCGCCTGCGAAATTGACTTTCTGCTTCCCTCCTACTCGGCCCCAGATGAATGATGGGAGGTTCACCGTGACTCAGCTGGTGGGAATGCTGCGAGGCATTGCCTCAGGGATGAAGTACCTCTCAGAGATGAACTACGTCCACCGCGACCTGGCCGCCCGCAACGTCCTGGTCAACAGCAACCTGGTGTGCAAGGTGTCGGACTTCGGCCTGTCCCGCTTCCTGGATGACAACTCCTCCGACCCCACCTACACCAGCTCGCTGGTAAGTGTCGCGTGTGTCAAGGTGCTGTGGCCCGTTCTGTTTCGTGCGGTTAGAACACTTTGTTTGCATTATTCATGCCCAAACATATCTGCCACTTACAGATAGGACATGCCCTACTTTGCCCAGTGTGTCGCTCCATGGCCTCTAATGCAGCAGGGCTGTGCTTGGGGTGGGGGGTTGGCGGGTTGTAGGGGGTAGGGGGAGTGTGTGTGGTCTAGGACAATTCCAAGGACTCTTTATGTGAAGGCCTACATAACCTAAAGACTAGCAATGTTTATTACTGTTACGTTGTCAAAGACAGGCATTGATATTATTGGTGTATTAAAAAAGGCAAACAGTTCTGTAATTAGATTAGCCATCTGTATATACACTAACATCCATACTACTTTGTTTGGGCCCCAATTCTCTATCCGTGCCCCTGCTCCACTGCACAGTTCAGCGTATACCGCAGTAGCATATGGTGTAGCTCATCCAGACCTGCCAGGGTAAATCTCCTGGCTTTGGGGGTCCTGGCACCGGCTCTGCCTCTGAGTCTGCTACTGATCTGAGCTGGCCCACTCTTTACTTCTGCTCTCTTCTCTTCCCCTTCACTTCTCTCGTCTACCCTCTCCTCTCCTCTCCTCTCTTCTCCAGGGGGGTAAGATCCCGATCCGCTGGACTGCCCCCGAGGCCATCGCCTTTCGGAAGTTTACCTCCGCCAGTGATGTGTGGAGCTATGGCATAGTCATGTGGGAGGTGATGTCATTCGGAGAGAGGCCATACTGGGACATGAGCAACCAGGATGTGAGTCAGAGCCTTCTAAGCCTTTAGGGCCACAGTGACTAAACATCAAACATAAGCATATAAAGTATGAACAAAATTTATTATGACGTATAATATATTTTATTGTTCATAAACGTGTTTTACAGTGTTATTTATTTATGACGGTACTGAATTACATTGTCATTGAAATTTATTATTTGCAATATTGTGTAATGGCCAAACCTATTGTGAATGTCACTGTTTTGTCAATAGCTGAATAGCATAATATATTTATGTTTTTATTAAAATGCTCATTTCTGATAACATCTGTAACAACTTAGCATCTGAGCATTAAACCTTCCCTCTACTTAAACATCCCCTTCATTCTATATATACACATAAAGGATCTATAATTATACTAATATTTATATAAACTCATAGAATGTATTTACATTAATATCTTTATAGACTTATATAGGATACAGTTTTATAAATATCTAAATAGACTCATAAATAATGCATTTGAATGAATATTTATGTAGACTCATAAAGAATATATTGTTATTAATATCTGTGTAGACTCATATAGAATTTATTTATAATACATTTGACCTCTTTGACTTCTGTGTGTGTATGTGTGTGTGTGCGTGCGTGTGTGTGTGTGTGCGTGCGTGTGTGTGTGTGTGTGTGTGCGTGCCTACGTGCATGCGTGCAGGTGATGAACGCAGTGGAGCAGGACTACCGGCTGCCCCCACCCATGGACTGCCCCACCGTACTGCACCAGCTGATGCTGGAGTGCTGGCTCAAGGAGAGGAACCAGCGGCCCAAGTTCGGCCAGATCGTCAGCACGCTGGACAAGCTGCTCCGCAACGCCGCCAGCCTCAAGGTGGTCACCAGTTCACACTCAGGGTAAGTAGGCAGTCAGGCAGGCCGATTTAGCCATGTGTGACTGTGCGCACGTCCGCTGCGAGCAGGTGGGCCACGGGGGACTTGAGGGTTTGAGTGCTGCACGGAGGTGCGGCAGTGAGGGTGGCGAAGGGGAAGAAGGCTGTGTTGGGTGTTGGGTGCAGCAGAGACTGCAGGCCGAGAGAGATAGCAGATAATGAGTGAACTCGCATAGCATGGGAAATAGCTGAGAGAGAGAGAAAGAGAGAGAGAGAGAGAAAAAGGAAGGGAGGGAGGAAGGGGGATGGGGGAAAGATAGAGAGAGAGAGCAAGGGAAGGGAGGGAGGGAAGAAAGAAGAGGATGAGCAAATAGGCAGAGAACAAGCAAACCACTGAGATACACATTTAGACAACCGGTAAACTACAAGGAGAAAAATCAAAGGGAAGTGACTTCATTTGGTGCATAAGTAGACCAGGACCAGCAGTGTTTTGATGTAAAATCTGCATAATGCATGTTTTTACTACTGTTTGTACGAGGTATGTCTAAGACAGCCTGCGTGCTTTCCCCTAGTATTTTTTTGGCATACCAGCACAAATCTACTGACCTGCATCACATTTGTTTTGGGTTTTTTTTACGCCCATTCACTTGTTCACTTCCTCATTTAGCATTTCCTGTCTTTATCCAAAGCTCTCTGCTGTGCAGCGGCATTCCTTTCCATCCGCGTTTGAGAGAAATGCCTTTAAGGTCCTCATAATCCGCTGTATAATGTATTCCACATCTATGTTAGTCCCAGTGTGTGGTATGGCAGCGCATGACAAGTTCTCAGTGCTCATCATCCGTGCATTGTCACTACTGTGAGCACATGAAAGCATTCTATTTTTTCCATCTTTTCTTATTCTTCTCAGCTATACTTTTAACGATATTAATCTTTTATGCGAGAGGAATGCAGAGCCGCTGTTCATTACCATGGGTTTGGTTTCATTGTGTGTGGAATTGGAAGTACTCTGCGCTCACATACTGTTTTTACTGAGTCTGCTCTAACAGACTGTCCTGTTTAAGCTTGAGTCAGGTATGTGTGTGTGTATGTGTGTGTACGTGTATGTGTGTTTAACTGTGTGTGTATGTGTGTTTAACTGTGTGTGTGTGTGTGTGTGTGTGTGTGTATGTGTGTTTAACCATGTGTGTGTATGTGTGTGTGTGTGTGCTTGGTAATAGTGTGTGTATGTGTGTGTGAGTGTGTGCACACGTGTGTGTGTGTGTGTGTGTGTGTGTGTGTGTGTGTGTGTGTGTGTGTGTGTGTGTGTGGTAGTGGTGTGTTCTCTGAATCACACTGCCGCGGGAGCTTTTTAATGGCTGACTAGCACAAAGCCGACTAGCAGCAGAATGGCCTTTTCCTCCTGGCTGCCCACTGGGCGGAGGTGATAGGGCGTGAGTGTCCGCCGCGGCTGTGTGGAGCACAGGCGTGCTGCCGCAGTGGTTCAGGTGACGGGGAGCGCGTAATGAGGGAGATGGAGGAGAAGCTAAAAGAGAGGAATGGCTTTAATTAGCTGGCTAATGAGCTTTTTAATGTGGCGGCAGAAACGCACTGGAGGTGGGGATTCGGCGTGTGTGCGTGTGCGTGTGCGTGCGTGCATGCGTGCTCACCGCTGCTGCTGCTCCCGCCGAACGAACGCCAAACAGAGCGCAGGGATAGGATATTCGTGTCACGCTCCGTGTGTGTGGCCGCACGCTCTCTGCATGCATATGATTCATTTATGTTTTCATCTGCACGCACCAGCGACGGCAGCAGCCACAGCCACTGTTGACGTGCCATGATAATCTTCACAAGGAGGCAGCTGCCTCTCCTGTAGATTCTATGTGTGTAACTATATGTGTGTGTGTGTGAGAGTTTGTGTCCACATGTGTGTGTGTGTGTGTGTGTGTGTGTGTGTGTGTGTGTGTGTGTGTGTGTGTGTGTGTGTGCGTGTGTTTGTGTGTGTGTGCACATGCATGTGTGTATGTGTGTGTGTGTATGTGTATGCACACATGCACATGTGTGTGTGCACTTGTGTGTATATTTGGTCATGTGTGCAAGCACTGCATGATTAGAAAACCTTTCACCACTCCTGCTCATTTCCTGCTAGCCAGCTCTGTGCTCTGTGTTCTTACAGTTCTTTAAATGGCAAAAGCATCCATCATGCCCCATACTGAACCTATCTCCGGTGTGTGTGTGTCTGTGTGTGTGTGTGTGTGTGTGTGTGTGTGTGTGTGTGTGTGTGTGTGTGTGTGTGTGTGTGCGTGTGTGTGTGTCTCCAGGGATCTCCTGCAGGTCGGAGGGACACTGCCGGGCCATCAGAGGAAGAGCCTAACATTAGGAGGAACGCAAGACATGAGGCAGCAGATGAGCCAAACACTTCCCATCCGTGTCTGAAGGAATGATGGAGTGAGAACGGGAAGAAAAGAATGAAATAAAAGGAAGAGAGAGAAAGAGAAAGAGAGATGGAGAGAGAAAGAAAGAGATGGCAAGGCACCAATGAGAAGAGATACCCAGCTGAGTCCCCCCCACCCCCACCCCCACCCAAAAAAAACAAAATATCACCAAAACAAAGGAAGAGAACCTTTGCCTGCCAACAAAAGCCCACTGGATTGATCCCACCACGACCACCACCTCACAACCCCATCCCTAACCCCCTTTCCTCAGATCCCCCTGTTTCTGGGACTCCTTGGATGTGTGTTACTTTCGTGGAGTGCTTGCTGTATCGGAGCGGCACACGGAGAGAGCAGGCATGGAGGCCTGGTCTTTTACAGCCCACCCAGGGCCAGCAGTGGACATCACCCGGAGGAGGAACACATCCTAGACCACCCGTGAGAGATGTTCCTTTTGAAAAGGAATATAAAAAAAAAGAACCTTAAAGAGATGGAACTAATGCAGTGTACAGAGAGCCATTATTTAATTCTCCATAGAGAAGTGTACAGTGTATTTGTAGTTGGTTGAAGACCTGGACGTTACGTTTTTTTTTTTTTTGCAGTGGATGGACAACACTGTGAGGAAAGTCTGTTATTGGAGGCAGGCAGATCTTCCTGTCTGTACAGCAGTGTCCAGAGGCCATTATTTTTTCACCACTCTGTCCCTCCAAGGTACCTTTTTGCACTGAATTGCCATGATGCAGATGTTTTAAAGAAAGAAAAAAACTCATTTCAATTTTTTCTCAGGTTCTGTTTGCATGCCTGCATGGAATTTTGTTTTCCTCTCTTGGCTAAAAACATCCACTACCTTCCTCATGCGACATTCTCTCCTCTTCCTTGAATCTGCCTTCCTTTCAGACTGGTACTTTGAAACAAGGGGTGGCCAAAGACTTTGTGAGAAAAAAAAATAAAAAAATAAAACATGAGTAAGAAGTTACTGGAAAATGGTACACGATCAATCACATGGAGATTATTTGGAGAATTGCAGCCAGAACCAGCAACATCTTCCACAATTTTTTTTTTCTCGCTCTCAATCTGGTCTTCATATTGAAGAAGAGACAGATAAAAAGCAATTGAGAGTTGGAATCAATGAAGCTACAAAGATGAGCCTGAGCAGTATTTTCAGCTCGAGCAACATGTAAATGAGACTGGTGGACCCTTTAATAGGGAGAGCTGATTTGAAGTGACTGCCGTAATTGCTGATAATCTTTTTTGTTTTGTCTACTAGTGTTCTGCTTTGTCTTCCATGTTACTTGGAGATTATTCTTCATGGATGGCATTGGACTGTGACCTATGACTAAATGATCCTAAGGTCTGATAATAAGTGTAATTAGAATTGTTTGTGTGTGTATATGTGTGTGTGTGTGTGTGTGTGTGTGTGTGTGTGTGTGTGTGTGTGTGTGTGTGTGTGTGTGTGTGTGTGTGTGTGTGTGCGCATGTGTGTATGTGTATGTGTATGTATGTGCGTGCGTACACACGCAAGTGTGTGTCTGGTGGGGGGGATGTATTTGTGTGGGCATGTGTGTGATGGAGTGAACATTTCTGTGGGTATGCGATACCGGTTCATATGCATGCCAGGCTGGAGGTTTTGTGATCGAATCCCATCTGTGAAGCGTGTTAATGCTTTGATAGCTGTTGTTTAATGGAAAGTACATTTCAGTATTTTATTTTATTCTATTAAAATATGCATCATTCGTAAAAGTAAATAATTAAAACAATAAAAACTCTGGAAAACATTCTCCGTGACTGTATGGATGTATAAACAGCAGCTACAGGCCACAGTGACCTAAGATTTCCCTCAGCTGATCTGAATGACTTCCATCATATGGGCATTCAGCATGTTTAAAGATGTAGCGATGAAACATAATCCCTGCGAAATCATGGCGGTAATTCTTTTTTTTTTTTCTTTTTTTTTTTGTCGGCACATGGAATTGTCAGAGATTTACCGCCTCGGTTGGAAGCAGGCAGTAGTCTGCTCTCCTGTGTGCACGGCTCCTCTCTCCTCTCTGATTTCCCCAGCTGGCTGGCCCCTAAGCTCAAAGCCTTCACTCACGATGCTGTACAAAAGCAGGTTTGATCCCTCCAATTACATCGGTCCTGCGCGAGCCCACAGATCAGGGAGAACAGCTTGCTGGCGGAATCAGTTGCACATCAGGGTCTTTTCTTTACTGCTGCATGAGATTGTAAGATTCGCCCCGCAGAAATGGCTGGGCCACATCTCTCAGACGGTCATCAGCATGGGAAAGGAAGACTCACCCTAAAGAGTCACAATTTCACCCTCCCTCCCCCTCCTCCTCCTCCCTCCCCCTCCTCCTCCCAGCCCGTCCCTAAAATAAAAAAGCATGCCTTCCCCGATATGTTACCATGAGGACACTTAAAATGCACATAAAAGACCTTTTCAGGACCGTTGCAGGCAAAGTCTCCCACACCCTCTCTCTCTCTCTCTGTCTCTCTCTAATGCTGCAGTTCTATACCTCTCCTCTTTATTCATGCCGTGCCTTTATTCCCGTGTACCAGAAAGCTCAGCATTTGAGCTCGGCTCCCGACAGCAGCTTTAAACCCATCCTTGAGGTTTCACCTCGTCTCAGACAGCGGCAGGTAAATACAGACAGCCCCTGTGCCCAGCCACCACCCCCCCATTCACTGACACACACATAGACACACACTCACTCACTCACACACACATGCACACACACACACACACACACACACACACACACACATTCGCACACACACACATACACACACACACACACACACACACACACACACACATAGATACACACACACAGCAACCCCCTTTAAACCTCATAAATATGCATCGAATGACCCCGCGCGTCGCTCACTTCGGCGTCCGCACTGCTGCGTCATCCCCTGGCCCCCACTGAAAGGCTGTTCTGTTCTATTGATTTCCACCCACCCACGCCAGCCGAGGTCTCACGCAGCACTGTCATAATGCCGTTTGTTGCATTCATGTCCCCGCTTTTGCGGGCCCGTCGATAACTCCCCACCAACCCCCTCACACATACACACACACTCACACTCACTCAGACACACACATACCCACACACATACACTCACACATTCAGAGGAGCTGCTTTTTGAGCCGCCGCGCACAGGCCCCTGGGAACGATGCAGAGACAAGTGGAGAACAGCGATGTGTGCTGGGGGGTGGGGGTGGCGGAGGAGGAGGAGGTGGTGGAGGGGAGTACACGCCGAGTTAGAAGAAGAGGGATGAACAAACCTCGTCACACGCTTGTGTAAACACAGCCCCTTTCTCTCTATCCTTCTTTTTCTTTTTTTTTTATTTCCCTGGCGACTTCTTTCAATTTCATCAAGCGTGCATAGGGCATTATTTATGAAGAGTTTTGTTAAAGTTAAAAATGGCCTAATTTTCTTGATGCGTGAGATGGCGAAATAGATGGGATCAAACACTCTCCCTAATGGGAGGATTGACTGATTAATGTCAGCGCTGTTTTAATAATTAACCAAGGGGAAGAACACAGTCGAGTATGCTTTCCTGGTGTCATGCTCTGGGCTCTGGCTTTAAATGTTCCATCATTTCAACCTCAGTAAAAAAACCTATGAAGTCCCTCGAACGCACAGTGTGTGAGCATGCTACTCTGTCTAAATGACACTTCGATCTATACAAATGCATGAGACGCCGGGGTCCTAGCAAATCACTGTAATAATAGGCTCTTTCTCCCCATCCCCATCCCCGTCCCCACCCTCGAGCCCTGATGGGCGAGAGCCCTCATCTCTCCGCAGTGGCTGCATCACAAGTCTGTCTGTTGTTTAACCACCGGGCCACTGGCGCTGGGACGGTAACATTGTTAAACAGTCACTGATGGCGAGTAGAGATGTCCACCCTCCTGTGACTAAATGCTTAGGACCCTTCTGGGATGGGTAGCTGCATCGATTACCACATGAATGCCCTTTTCCTGAAGAAAAGGACATTGTGATCTAGAACAAAAATGGCAGCCACAGAGCTTTTTTTTTTTGCGTTTGGACTCCTGGTTGTGGTCTATCCACTGAAGGGGGTTGGGGGGGTGGGGGGGGGGTTGGTAAAGAAAAACAATAAGCCAGTGTTAGATGCTTACCAGGGATGTAAATGCCTCTTTAAATGTTACTCTGAAATATTAAAGTGTCTCCGAGGAGCCACAAGGAAGCCTGCCCTACCTTTGGCCCGAGCCAGCTCCGCGTTCATTTCCAGCCTATTACTTTAACCGCTCTACCATAGCTCGGTGATTCAAATGAGACGACCTCCAGGGCCAGATTTAAAAGCACATTTAATACTCGTGATTTTATGTCCATGTGGATCTTCACTTTTACCTTTTTTTTCAAAAAAAGAAAAAGAAAATCACTTCTGTCTGCATGTTTTTGACCTTTTATCTTTCCTCAGTGTGTGGGCACGCACAATATCACATCGAGAGCCATTTTGCGGTCTGCAAATGAAAAAGTGCACATTTGGAAAAGGTGCCGCGTCTTGTTAAAGCTCTTTTTTTTTCCTTGCCCATCTATTTGTGGGGTCTCGAAGCTTGAAACTGAGTGAGTGTGCTCACTGCAAAAGTCGACCCCCTAAGCCAATTAGAATGAGAGAAGAAACAAAAAACAGATTAGGTCTCTATGAGCCCCGCTCTTGTTTGCTTATGGGACTGAAAGGTCTGGTGGGGGGCCCCCCTACTCACCTTCCTGCCTGCATTACAAGTCAGGAAGGCAGAGAGAGAGGGGAAGGCACGGAGGAGGCTGAGGAAGAAAGAGCCCCAGCAGGAGCTGGATGCATTAGCCTTTGAACCAACGGTACAGTAGGTGTGGGTTAGGCTTTAACCACTTTCACTGACCCACCCCCATTCCAGAGAGGTACAGAGGAAAAGGGGGAGAGCTGGGGAGGGGGGTTGAGAGGGGGTTGGGATTTTTTTCAGGGGTGGAGAAAAGAGTGAATCATGCTAATGTCGGGCTAATTCACAACGCATGGGTCCGCCGTCAGAGCCCTCTCCGAGGTGGTCTGGAGGAGAGGGTCGGAAAAATGTGCGCGGAATATCTACGGCCTCATCCAGCAGGGTCTTATCCCTGATCCCCTCCCCCACGGCTCCGCTCCCCGAGTACCTGACTCTTGTCACTTTGATCTATGCTCCACAAGTGACATCTGCCACTTAATGCTTGTTTAGTCATGCAAGCCAAGAAGGGCTTGATATTACCTTATGGTAAGGTCATGCAAATGATCTCGCCCAACAAAAATCCCAAACCTACCGCACTTGCCTGAAGCAGAGCTAATTTTAGCGACTGACAAATCTTCCCATTTGTGGATGTAGGAAACAAAAAGAACTGAATTCAGAGGTTAGATTTTTTTTATATGTACTGTCAAAGGATTTGGTGTATTTGCTGAAGCTTGTGAAATAGAATAGACTGAAATTCAATGAGATCATGAAATGAATACATCATCAAAGGAGGTAATGGATTGGGCGTTGGAGGGGCCTGATTTTAAATGGAGGTGAAATGAAGAGGTTAAACACGACTTAATAAAGGCTGGGAGATTCTCAGCCGATCGATCTCTGTTGCCAGCCTGAATTATAACCAATTAATGTCAGCGCTGGCCAGGGCATCCAGGAAGATGAACAAGCGCAAAGGGTCCTTTGTTTTGATAACGGCGGCAAGATGGCTTTTGAGAGATGAGGGTAGACGGGTAATGTTTCCTTTACACTGAGCTACAATTTTTACAATACTACTGTCCTTGCCTGAGCAGTTGCCAAGGCAACAGCAGAAGGAGGTGGACTGCAGGAGAGCAAAAGGATGACAGATCAGTTTTGGAGTGGACTGTCTCTCTCCAACCAGCCTTGTCCAAGGCCGTGTGCTGCTGGCAGAAGCAGAGTCCATTTTCAGACCCAGAAAACTCTCTGAGGGAGCAATTTGATGGCTGCCATATGACAGCAGGCACTGATTTAAGCGAGGGTTTGTTGAATCATAGGCTTTCTTGAGAAAGACTTGTTTTTTTGTGAATTTGGTTTTTTTTTTTTTTGGTTTGTTTTTTTCCCCATGGACTATTAAGGCAAGAATAAATGTCATTAAATCCAGTAAGAAATCAATAGAATGCTCTTCATAAATATTTAAATTCTTTTTTCAAAATGTAGCCAAAGACATTAATGGTAGACCTCAACTGATTTAACAATTGAATTGGAAATTTAATTACATTTCTTTTGGTTCAAATGATCTCAGTAGCCCTTCTCTACATATTTCAAAGTGTGTGCCCAGGCTGTATGTATATCACCAGGTAATTGATGCAAAGTGACATTTCATCTTGATATTATAGCCGAAAAGGAAATTAGTCTCATTAGGAAGTCGATCATGAGTCTAAACACGGTGAAACTCTCAGCTAATTAGCAACTTAATTGCTGCTTATGATTCCATAACGAACGTGACTCCATGCCTTACACATCCCTTTAGGGGCGCCACTGCAGTCAGTGTGCAAATGACCCAACAAGTTCTGGAAGCACGGGCCGGTATTTAAAGATGTCTCCTGGGGGAGAGGGTCGAAATAGCAGACGCCTTGACAGCGTCAGGCTTTTGTGCCTTGCGGATTTCCAATAGCATCACAAGGTGCGGCACACACCCGGCGGAACACCAGAATGTGTTTTTTAAAAGGCTCATAAAGCGCTGAGCCTGTGCCATTGGAATGCAGGGCATGTTGGACCCGGCAGATAGCATATAAACTGGGACTGTCATATTCGCCTCCCTAATGACCATGCCACAGACATCCTAGATATTTTGCTGCTTTGTTGGGCTGTCTTGATATTTTTTCCAATTAATTTTTTGTGTTCATTCATTAGAGTGCCCACCCATCAGTTTTGTACAGAAAAAAATAACAAACAACTTCATCATTTATAATCTGTTCCCCCATGCTCTTTTAGAGAGCCTTATTTGGCACATATTTCATTTCATTGCTTTTCTTTTTGTCTAGAAAATTGAATAGTCAATTTTTCATGGCAAAATTGTTATTGCACTCAATATCATCAATATTGGCTACTGTTTGTGTGTGAGGACAACAAAACAGCAGCTGTGTTAGCCTTGACGCTCGGAAGCAAACGGCTTGGTTAAATATGCTGTTGGCCCACATTGTGTTGGTTCAGCATGGTTTAGCATCTGCAGAAATTCATAAACAACAGCACTAAATGGTCAGACACATCAAGGTCGCCGGTGTGTTGACCTAAGCTTAGGAGAAATCTGTCAGGACTAGAGCTGTAACTGCTACAGGCAGTGGGGGGTGGGGGGGATCTGTTGGGGAAGTGCAGTATATGTCTGTTTGCAATGGTAACAAAATAAAACAACATGGACATATTGCATTGTGAAACATCAGTGACCCTGAATTTAGCTGCAGGCATATACAATTGCTCTATAAAAATCCCTCTCCACAAACACACAAATGAGAATACAAAGTTATAGACTTCATGGAAACAGATGGTGTCTCAAATGTAGTGAGTCCCTCTGCATCTTAAAACTAATGAATTTGGTTTAATGGACTTACAAAATCAAATGCACCCATAATAGGCTGACTCAAAAATAAGGCCGTAAATGTCAGCAGAACCACGAGCCACATGGCCCTGAACATATACATTGCGCTCACCAATTGCCAGTAAAACAGAAAAGAAAGTTGTGGGTTCTCCTGCACTGTAAAGAAAAACCAATCTTTAAAGTGACATTTCAACAGAGTATAATTGGATTGATTATATGATTTGTTCAGACACTGAGGAGGACAAAATTCCCTTTGCCTCTCCTGCGAGGCTGTCATCAAAGGTTTGGCCTCCATACAGAACTTAAGTCTGCCTTTAATCAGATTTTGTGGAGAGAAAACCCTCTCACACACAAAGAGTCTATTGATACACAGTTGGTGTCAACAAAAGAAAACCTTGAAAGGGGAAGGGGGATTTGGAAATAGACATAGGGAGTGGGTGAGAAAGAACGTAAAAGAGAGAGAGAGGGACAAGGGGAAGGGGGAGTACTGTTGAGGCCAATAATACTCTTTAAAATAAAAACAACCTAATTTAATGTCCAACTAAGATTCAATTATTAAAACACATTATTACAAATAAATGATGAGTACTTATAATGCCACAGTGGGTGTCTCTGTGTGTGCTTATCTTGTTTGTGTCCTGGCCATCAGTATAATTTGGTGGTGAATAAGTATTTTCAAAGACATACTAGAACTCATAGGAGGAAGGCAATATAAAAAGGAAGGGGCTTCTTTCCCACTTGTAATTGGAAACAAATTTGGCTAAATCGATTGAGTTGCTTCCAAATGTATATTTCCCCTTCAGGGGTCTATGTAAAGTGGTATGCTATGGACTGAAACACATACACTTTGGGTGACTGCCGTTTCATTACATTCTACAGGCAAATGGGCTTTAAGCTTTTGAAGGGTTTTTTTCCCCAACCTGCAACCTGTCATTGAAAGAAAACAGCTTATGGGTGGGCGTAGTAGGATCATGTTGGTCGTAAACCCTAAACTCTCTGTCTTCCTCTATCCAATAGACTTCGTTTGCTTGTTCAAAACAGGAACAGTATGCTCTCCATTAAAACGCTGATCAGCTGATGAATACTGTAATGGTCAAGTAGGCCTATAATCCAATTCAGGAAGTCTCAATTGGATGCTTATTTTTCAACCGCTCCGTGGGTCACGATCCTGTGCACTGCGGCGGCACACACACAAAGTCGGGCATTCATGGCGAGGATCACACGGGGCCTTGGAAATGAAGTTAGAATTAAGGGAACAGCAGATTGAATTACATCCAGGATCTGAGCAGAGGTGACCTGCGTTTGGCCTGTATCGGGCTCCTGAGCGTGGGTCTGGTCGATTTCATGGGACAACATGGTTAGTGGCACTGAGTTTATTTATCGGCTTACCAGTCACCTTTCTCCGGCAAGACGACTGACCGCCGGACTGGTAGCACTGAAAACCAATATAAACTTTATTGTTGATGGTGATCTGCCGCAATGCTTGCTATTTGCCAGCTCAGTGCGCTGGTGGGTCATTTAGCGGTAAATTGGCATTACTAATCAGAGAGTGTGGCGTTGTGGCCAGATATTGCTACAGACACCAGAGGAGGCTTGTGTCAAATGTTCTCTGTTTTTCCCCTCGGTATATAAATCTTGCACTTTTGTGCAAATGACAGGATCATATTCTCCGTAGACTGCATTGTGCTGTGCAAGCTTTTCATCCGGGCCGAAATTAAGCTCATACATTTGCACATGTTAAAACTTAAAACATGTTCCTTCTGTGATTCATACCCTTTGGGGAATTATGATCTGGGTGTGGGGTGGAGTGGGTGCTGGCGTATCACTTGTGGATGGTGAGATGAGAGAGCTTGCATCTTGTAAGCTCAGGCGCGACGGAGACACAACGTCACTGTCGTTCTGGTGTGTCCTCGCCGTGTAGCTTAAGTGGCTAACCCTGACGATCACGCTTGACTGTACTGCCAAGAGGACAGCTGGAGGGCGGCCATGTTTGCTGAAGGGAGAGAAACGGTGATACACAGTGGCAAATTGGACTGAAGACCCCCAGCTGAGCTTTTGTGTCCCCGACTGCGACCAAAATGCAAGAGGTTCCTGAGAAAAGGGCACGTACACACACACACACAGTCACAGACACACACACACTCAACAGACACACATACACTCACAGAGATAAACTCAGACCAACATGCAAGAGCCATAGAACGGTACTACTACAAATACAAAATACCAGACAGATGATAGTGCAGCTCAAGCAAGTGCCTCTCTGCCGTCTGAGAGAAAGATGGAGGGCATTTTATCAAGGCGCAGATGGGCCAATTTCAACTCTAATGCAATACATCAATGCATAGTCACAGCCATTCGCTCTAGCCTTGCAGATGAAGAGACATTAGATTACCTATACTGATAAGCATTGGTGCAGCATGACTCAAAGCAGAACAAAGGCAATCTCACAGTGGATTACTGTGATTTTAGTGGGGGTACAGAGAGCATTAAATTCATTTTATGGGGACCCTCCCAGACAGAAGTGCTCTCTGCCTTTAGGTTTGCTACTGTCTTGTGCGATGGTGGAGATTGGTGGGTGGGTGGGTGGCTGGTTGGTGGTGGGGGGCTTCATACAGACTTTGCATTGTGCAGCGCTTGCGATAGGATTTGCATGCATGTTAGACAGGATTACACATGCTGGAGTTTTGTTCTGCGAAGCCAGAGCCAGTGAGTCTACCAGCATCCATGATCAAACATCCTGAGAGCCCCACACCACACTGTGTGAACTGTGAGCATAGGGACAGCAACAGCGCAGTGTGGACACACACACACACACACACACACACACACACACACACACACTCACACCACAAATGTGCACACTGAACCATCATGTGGAATAAGTGTCATTGCCACGCATTGCTTTTGTAAGTGTGTTTTGTGAGCATATGGACAGCAACAGCACAGTGCAGCGGTGCAGTCATACATACACTCACACACACACATACATGTGCACACTGCAAGGTCTTTGAATATGTGCATTTCTCATCACCGCGCATTGCTTTTGTATGTGTGTGTTTTGTCTGTCCTCTTCATTGCGTGTCAGAGTCTGCTGCTTTGTGGGTACGGGTAGGTGAGGGGGGGGCAGGGCACCAGGGTCTGCATGGGCCTGAGCCGCGGACCCTCTCCGCATCAGCAGGAGGGCTCTTAATCCTCTAATCCCACAAAGTGATATGTATATCAACCATCTCTACTCCCCCCCCAGCAGGAGGATGATACGCTCCCCCGAAACACTGGCAGCGGCGGCGAACTGGGGCATGCGAAGAGCCTGGACAAACATATCTGTGTCTGTCGGCTCCAGACAAAAGGGTCCGCGGAGCCTGCTTCAGCCCCAGCCCCAGCCGCAGCTGCAGCTGCATGGTGTTGTGTAAGATATTTCAGTCCACACGTATTGCAAAAAACATACAAGTGCACGGGAGGAGAAAATGTATTCGTTTTACCGCTGACAGAACATGCTGTGTACAACAAAGAGTTGTCTGGGTAGAAAAAAAAAAACCTCATCAGCTTGATGCATACAAGGTGGGAGCCTGACTGGAGGCTGAGGTTGTAGTGCCTTTAAAATGAAAATTAATTACACTTATTTCCATGTAGAAATAGTTACGCAGCAAGGGGAAAAATCTGGGCCACAGTCCAACTAATAATTAAAGGAATAAAAATGTAATACTCCCTTTTTCATACCGTGTCCTGGGTGAGTAATTTAACTATCAATTAGGGGGCAGGCTGAAGTTCTATACTTTGGCTCTGAGGCTATGTAGGGAGGTGGGGGGTGGGGGCCTGAATATCTAACAGCCTTTGATTCATTCCTTCATAAATACACCATAAAACTGGAGTTTCAAATGAAGCTTTCTCTTTGCAAGTCTGATGAAAAGCAACCCTGTATCAAAAGCATCAGAAAGAATGTTTGATGGTGCAGCCAGATTTGCATGACGCACCGAGTTCGCTTTGGAGAGTAATGACCAGCCGTGGACGTACAGTACATGTCGCAGGCTTGCTGGTCGTGCAGACATGGATCGGCTGTGTATGTGTATGTGGAGGAGAGTGCACAGTGTGTCCTGGGAGAAGTCCAAGCTGTGTGGAGCTGTCTCCCCGGGACTATTGTTAAGGTTGAAAACCTGCACGAGAGCCATCCAAGGCCACTGTTTGGCGGCCCAAAAAACTAATAGATTATCTGTCAAACTGAATGAAGACAGACGGATGGAGCCAAATCACCTCAAGGCTACTTTTTCGCTGCTCGTGCCCACTAGCTGAAATGGAGAAAGGCTTTTTATGTCTGTGTATGGCCATTCAATAAAAGCAGACTTCCTTGTGCCCTTGTGTGTATACTGTGGCCATTTGTATGACTGTTGTAAGCCATATTTTTTGCATGCCCAGAGGACTTTTTTTTCACCAGTATGTTTTCTTAAGGGTGCCCCTTTGTCGACAGACTGGGTTTGTTTGTGTTCAGTGGCCATGTGGAACCAAGTCCCTTTTACTCCAAACCTTTAACACAATTACACATCAATCTCCTTTAAGCCCTCCACAAAGCACCTATCAATTTATAATAACTTTCATGCGGCCCCTGTTAATGACTGAGCCGGTGGAACTTTACAGAAACCCCCCTTGTGCTGACTTCTTTTAAAAAAAAATAATTGGAGAAATGAAATCAAATGCAAAAACAGCTAAATTGAACATGTCGGACTTGGCTGGTATTTTCATCTGCCCCAAGAGTTAGTTAGAATATATACTTTTTTTCAGTTCAGTGGGTCTCTTGTACAGAGTCTAGGGAGTCAGCCTGTTGGGAGGGTAATTCTGTGAGCCTCAATTCAATTTTGAAGGTCTGCTCCTTTTAAAAGGCTTCATTCTATTTCCATCGCTCTCGGTTTTCAGTCAGGTTAGCGTCTCACAACAAAAGAAGCCCCTTGCACCCCCCTGGAGCGGGCCCCGCGACCAGTCGGGATACCCCTTTCACTTCAAAGGTGGAGAGTGTACCTTGAGGTACCAGCCAGCGAGTTAGCCGAGCCAGGCAGGGTCCTCAAACCTGCATGCAGCCATGTATCAGGCTAAATGCATGTGAACCTACCTGGTTAGAGCTAGCCTTCCACTGCAGTGTCCTGTGCCCATGACATATTCATCGGTGTGGTTCAAGGCTAGCCATGAATGTGAGAGACAACCCATGCTAACCTTTCTGGGCTACCCTCCAGGCCTGTTTTTCTGATGTCACTGGACTCAAGTCAATTGATTTGCCCTCTAGCTGCCAGCACTTTTGACATTATATTTGCTTGGCCAATGCCTTTAATCCTCACTGAAAGCTTATGATGTCTGTTTTTTTTTTTGTTTTTTTTTTTTACTCTAAAAGAAGATTTGTGTTGTTTACTCCCCCCATTGCAGGCAGAGTCAGGTCCCGCTGATTTCATATTACATCCTCAATTGAATTCCACCACATTGCCGAGGAGCTTCAAGCCCACCTAGAGAAAAAGCAACAATAAAATGCCCCCTACCAGCAAGCCATTATTGGGGCTGAATAATATGAAGCACAAGCTGTGGTATGAGTTTATCAGAGGACACTTTACATGTGTCAACTAAGAAATAAAAAACAAAAGAAAACAAGAATGGCTCCCACAATATGTTCATAAGTCATCTTGCAAAGTAGGTGGGTTTAATGATTAACTAAACATGCTGACCAACATCATTCTATTCACATTTGTCCCCTCCACTCATGGTAATGAAAAGATTTATACTCTATACCATAATATACCATCTATATATGCTATATATAAAACAAAACATGCCTTACTTTAAACTCACAGCTTGACCTACAACATACAGCTCATTAATCTGTGCAAATATCTCTGTCGGATAAAACACAGATAATCTCACTCTATTCCAGTGAGGTTGCATGTAGGTCCGGATTGACAGATAATCTGGATTGTGGGGTTAGGAGGTTAACGGCTAATTCTTGTGCTACTGGCCAAGCAACGATTCATCACAAGCGCTGCCATCGCTGCTTCATTATGATGGCGTCCGCAGCAGAAGCACTGCGGTTAAGCAGCTACTGGCACTTATATCAGCAGAGAAAACGGCGATTAAAACCAACACTCTGATGAGGCAAGGATTTATTCCAATTCACACTTGGGGAGGGGTGGGGGGTGGTTCAACATAAAATTCTTTTTTTTCTCTCAGCGTCTTTATACAAATAAGGATGTGGGGTCACAAATCCTATTCAGCCTTGAAAATATTATTTAAAATGAGGACAATATCATTTATAATGCAACAGTTTCCAGGCAAAGACTTATACTATTAAGGATTGTTTTCATGTAAATACAAATAAATGTGTGTGTGGTCATCAATACTATAGTCACACTTAAAAATATAAAGCAAGTAGGACAATATCAATTTTAACCCACAGATATGATGTGCATTGCATGTGTTGCACACAGTGACACAATATTATGTGGAAACATACCCACACACATATTCACTGACAGACCAAATGAGAGACAGACAGACCAACACCCACAAATACCCATACAAACATACGCATGTACAGCAGAGTCTGGTGTAAAAAACTCAAAGTAAGTGCGCCCTCAAGTGGTTGTCCATGGTACATATTCACAAACCAGATAGTATGACATAAAAAAATAATAATAATAAAATGACCAACACAAACAAGATTCAGGAAGACTTCAAGTGAAGTTCAAGGGATTAAATAAATCAACAACATGCCATGCCAGTCTCAGTAAAGTGCTGTGATTGATTGTGTGGGCTACGGGGACCTTTACCACAGCCTGGGCTGCCACCGGTGCCGGGGTAACCCTGAGAGTCATGGTACCTCTGGCGTCAGCGCCCGCCTCCCACCGTCACGGCATCTGCTCCCTTCCAGACCCTCCAGCCTGCCCCAGACACATGGAGTTTTCCCCCCTGACAGTCTGCAGGGTAGAGACGGCATGCACAGACAGCGCACTGTGAGGGGACAAGCAGGCATCGCTCGACCATGACCGTGGCCCGTGTCGGATGGCTACAGACTAGGGCAAGCTAATTGAGCTGTTGTGCCATGGACTATAGTATCTGAATGTTTTTTTCATTAGAGATTTTGTTTTTTTTTTCTTTTTTTACAAAAAACAATGACAACAGAACAAAACAAAAAAACAAAAACAAACACTGGGTTCTCTGTCTCTCAATAGCACACACATAACATGGCAACACTGAACTATTCTCACAATTAACTGCAACTGACATGAAAAATAAAATGCAAAAAAAGTGCATTTCTGCACTCCTAGCCTGCTTGTGTGCCACATGACGGCATGCCCTTTACCTTCCCCTCAGACTTCCTGTGTGCCTGGAGCTCTAGCCCTCGCTCTCAGTGCTGTCTGATGCATGTTGGACAACAGGGGGCTCCACCAGACGCTCATAGGAGAGCACCACCATCACCTGAGGGGGTGGGGGGTGGGGGAAAGGGAAGGGGAAGGGCAGTTATGAAGTTACTATCACAGCCCAGGAAAGTACAGTTCACTAGTTCATCAAAAACTACTGTGCACTGTGCTGTGACAACATTTACACATGCCAATATTCATCTTGCCTCTGACATTAACTGCGTGTATATTCATTCATGTATGACATGATTCCACTGGTAGGAGGATGACTGGTTTTATTACATTAGAGCCATACACTTTTATCTGTTGCATGTTTTATGTAAACATAATATGAACCATTCCCTTAGCATGTCTCGTAGGGGTTATGGCACACTGCACAGGTACAATTTCCAGCTTTACCATGCTATGTCCATGTTTAGTGTCTGTGTGCTAAATGTCAGCTGTCGTACACTGACCAGGATGAGTAGGAGGAGGGCCATCATCATCCCCAGCATCAGGTACAGGTTAGACGTGAGACCCCCGGCCCATAAAGGGCCCAGGATAGTGGCCACACCACCTATGGAGCGCCTCACACCCTGACTGAAGCCTTCAGACAGACAGACAGACAGAAAAACAAGCAGTCAGACAGACACAGGTAATCAATCAGGCAGACAGACAGATACATAGAAACAGATAAAAATGGATGAATGGATGGATGGATGGATGGATGGATGGATGGATGCATGGATGGACAGACAGACAAACAGATGGACAGTGGATTAACATGTGGGTTTGCTAACAAATCTGTATTCATGTATGTCCAAGCTTGTAGACATCCACAAAGATGGCTCATGTAGCAACATCAGTACTTTCACAGTGCACATCAACACAAAGGTGTGAGGATTTGAGTCTGTGTCTGTGTCTAATGTGGTGTGCTTACTCCTACTGAACCCGGTGTCACCCACCTTGCGTCTTCTCCGCCGTAACTTTAGAGAAGAGGGACACCTGGGACACGGCGACGAAGGGGAGGCCGAGCAGCTGCAGGAAAACGCCGACGATGAACTCGGCCAGCTCCACCGAGTACCCTCCTGCATTTAGAACCATCCATTACTCGACAAGCAGACCCATTTCCACGCACAGCAATACCCTACGGAACGTTTAACAGGTTATTATCGGCAGAGGCAACCCATCCTTTTCCACCTCATTCGGCGGCGCTACACTGAAAACCTCTGGGAAATGGTTCAAAAGGTCACCACAGCAGAGAGCTGTCATCACTCTTCAGTGGTGGAAAAAAAAGGGAGAAAAGAAGAAAAAAAACTACCTGCGAGAACAACTACTCCCATCGCTTACCTTTCCTCGCCAGCACATGTAGATGGAAATAATTACTGCTAAAACCACAACAACTGCTGCTGTTGATTTTTTTGTTTTTTTTTGTTATCGTGCTCATTAAAGCTGTTATATCTTCATTAGCTGAAAGGAGGGGTCTACCCGTCTGCCACTCCCCACACTGGGCCTAAGGATTGTATCGCCTGTGCCAGTGCGAAGGTGTTTGCCAACCAGTCTGAGTGTGCGCCAAGAAGAGGAAGGGCTGGAGTAGGGGTGGGTGAGGGAATGGGGGGGACATTGCGAATGAGTGCTGCCAAGTCTACAGTCTTCCCACTGTAGTTGTGGGGAGATTTTTGTGTTTTACCATGTATGGGAATGGAAAGTGTTGTTTATTTGTTACAAGTGTCTCAATCTTATATTTCATAAAAACATGTACACCATTAACTCTTTTAGGCTGTGCGTGGGATTATTTAGAGTGAGACAAGACATGATAGTGACAGACCAAGACCCAGACCCAGAGGTCCTAACGCAAACACAGCCCTCAGCAGTCAATGTTCCATTCATCTCAGTTCCCAGTAGTCTGTATTCCTCCGCTGACCCTCCCCTGCCCTTCCACTGCACTCCAGCCCAGGACTACACAGTCGGTGGGTGGCTCATGCTCCCATGGGCTCAGACCCACGGCTCTGACACGAGGAGACTGGCACTCGGGCACAGCATGAAAGGGGAAGGAGGAGGTAGCCGGCGTACAGGACCCACCTCGTGGTTTGGCCAGGAAGATGAGGCACCAGACGCAGGCCACGGCACAGATGACCAGCCCCACGGCCAGCACCACGCGGTCGGCCACCCGACGGCTCAGCCAACGCACGAAGAAGAAGCCCAGGATCACCTCCACGCCACACAGGCTGTACATCACGCTGTTGCCAAGCTCCCCAAAGCCGAAGTACCGCTGGGTCAGCGGGGTCACCATCGTCTGGAGCACAGTGAGGAAACACAAATTACAAGCCTGCGTAGAACCGGCGTCAGAGTATTTCATAACTGTTTACAGATGAAAATACTGCAGACACTACTCAGAATATTACATGGGCTTTGGACAAAAATGAAAGGCAGGAGAGACCCACAGAGAGGGAAATAAAAATCTGGACAGAAGGAAGTACTGGAGGACAATGAAAAAGAGATGTTTCGAAATGAATTGTGCAACCGGTATACGTGTGACAAAGATGAGGCATGCACTGAGTGAGTGGGGATCCACCAACAATTTTTCAACAAACAGCTCTCACCTCTAACGCAGTCTGGTTGAAGAGTGTTATAAATTGCGCTGTGAGGAGCACTATAACTTCTTCTCTCAGGAACTCTGAGGAGTAGGGAGTTGGGGTGGGGGTGGGGGGAGAGGGAGAGATTGTTGAAAAGAGAGAGAGAGAAAGTGAAAGAGAGAGCTAGACAGAGGGGTAGAAGCAAAAAAGCGATCGAACTCACACTTCACACTCCCAACAACCCCCATCTCTCAAAACCAACAACGGAACAGATAAAAGAGCACTCTCTCATTTCCAGAGAACAAACGCACGGTAACTTCCCCCGAGCCTACCTTTCCTGGCACTGAAGTCTTCAAAGGGATCAGGTGGGGTGTGCGGCATCTCCTCGGTCGGCGAGGGAGGGGGCGGGGAAGGGGAGAGGCGCTCGGGGGAGAGCTGCGTCTCCGACTGCTCCGGATCAACGCTGACAGCCCCGTAGGTGTCTGCCAGCTCTTCGGCGCCCATGAGCGGCTCCTCTTCCTCGCCGTCTTCCTGCTGCTTCTGTCGGACCACCGTCTGGAGCTCGCTGCTCTCCGCAGGCGGCAGGTCCCAGTACATCAGCACCACCGCCAGCTGCAGCAGCAGCCACATCGCACACATAAAGATCTGAGGGGGACAGAAGGCCAAGGACAGTGTCACGAATGCCAACACACATACACACACACACACACATACAGACACACACATACACACACACACATACACACACACACACACACACACACACAGACTCACACAGCCACACACACACATTAGTGTGTCAGAACCATCTACTGCCATGTTTAAATGGTCCGGACAGTAGCAGTAAAATGAGATTGTTCACACATGAGTGGACCCACACAGTAGGGTGCTGGATAGCCATTGTAACCGTACTCATCTTCGCATTGATTTTTTGTATCCTTTAATAGCTGTTGTAGAAGTGGGCCCTCAGCCCATTTGCACACCATATGGCATCTTTAGATGTGTGTGGAGGCTGACCCTGAGGTATGTTAACTGTATGTTCATTATGTATCGTGTATGATACTGAGAACATAATATTGTAAGCAGGTGCGTGGGTACACACTTGGAGATATAAATACGGTGTTCAGAAATATCTTCAGAGAAGATTGAGACCAGTGTGGTTTCATGTGTTCTGTGAGAATTTAAATACAAAATGACGTTTAAACACTTTTGAAGATCAAAGTATGTTAGAGGAACAAAGGATAAACACGTTGCAGCATTTTGTAGCAACATATCATGCCTTTTTTTAGCTGTTATTAGATCTTCCTAATTGCTTATACATCACAACCAGTTCTCTGAGAAAAACTGTAGCCAAACCTTTTCTCAGTTCTCGGAAATAGCCACTTTTTAAATGTGTAAATTTAATGCTAATTTTGAGAATACCTGTAATTAATGCAATAAAAACTGAGGGCAACAATATCCTTAGATAAGTCCTTGCTTGGGAGCATATGGTAAACACTATGGCACGAAATGGTTAAAATCAATCCAAATGGCACAATGAATAAATAAGAGACATTGATGTGCCAATATGCCTCAGAACAATTGATCCTACTGTGCAGAAATTGCAAGCACAAAAAAGCGGAGGAAGAGAAAGACACTAATATCAAAGATGCACAGTTTCAGATGAAACTCGTCATTATCATTCATGGAGTGTTATGATTTGCAGACAAAACTTACAGTGAGCCATTTCAAAAGATCCTATCGTACAAAGTTATACTACAGGTGGTGGGATTTGTCAGCCTTAGTGGCTCTAATGAAAAAAGAAAAAAAACTTCATGAAATTTGGCCGGCCTCCAAAACAAATGTGGTGGCAAATCAAATTTTTATGAAGTTTCAACTTTTATAACACAATATACGGCTTGAGACGTAGATTTCTGTATTAAATCAATATTCTCTACATAATGCTACTCCACAAATGAGCCATAACAAGCTAAGGTAATGCACCTTGCAGAGGCCAACTTGCCATAAAAAAATATTTTTGGCAAAACTGTTGTGGCGTTACAGCCCAAAGTGTAGTTTTAACCCACAGCCTTTCAGGGAGGGACATGGCTAAACTAGCCCCTCGAACTTTAATTCATTTTGTACAAAGGGTCTGGCTGAGGTTCCATTGACATGGTTTTCACAGGCAGAATCTTGTCTAACCAATCAGTGAACAGAGGGAGTGTTTGTGAGCGATGACATTGACTTTGTGTGCTACATTTGAATTGCAGTGCATAGGCAGGCTTATAGCCAGACTAATGCATATGTCAGGACCAGACGTTAGCGATTGGGTAAAGGCAGATCCAATTGTCTTAAACTTCAGCAGAGTCTACACCTCCCGAAAGAAAATGTTTCTCAATACAGCACAGCCAGATCCTCTGTACCAAATGAAATGAAGTACGAGGGGCTAGGTTACCAAGGACACACAAACTTCACATTGTGGCGCTACAATTAGGCCACACCACATCTCATGTGGATTAGTAAAGTCTTATTATATTGATGTTAAATAAAAAATAACCATAGAAAAAAAAAACATTTTGTGAACTTTTGTAACGTAAAAATAATCATGGTAAACGTATGTTATTGTCAGGCAACTGTAAAACCACACATTATGACACAAAGAGTGTGAAAAGGCTGTGAAAAAAGGGTATTCAGACTCACGCCTGGTGAGGTATACTTGTTCACCACGAAGGGCCCGAGTTTGAAGTCACATAGCCTCAGAAAGATGTTAAATGCTGGACCTGAAAGGGGGGAAACGAAATAGATACTCAAGTCAGCATGAAAAGATTAATGAACTGAAGAACAATTTTCCATTGTTTTTCTGACTCATACGCTTCATAAATCAATTAACAGTTTTTTATTAGGAGGAAAATTGGAGAGAAAATTGTGAAGTAACCATGGAAGACAGCACTGAACATTTTACATATTGTTTGCTCCGGGCTACTAACACAATGAATAAGTGACTGCTTGCAGTAACTGGTTGTGCGCCCTGTCACCTCAGCAACACAAGCCAATAAATAAATTAATTTATGGGTAAATAGTAATCTAATACAAGTCATAACTTTGCAAGTCTGTGCATCCTCATTACACTAGAAAACAAAAGTGCAGGCCAAAAAGCACCAACTTTGGGACATATTTTACTTCATGACAGCCACCTCAGACCAACATGATTTTAAAAAAGGGACTAACCAATCAGGAGGCCAGCCTGACGGCACGCCATAACAGCAGCAAAGACGCGAGCACGGTCCTCTGAGACAGTGTTGCGTGTCAGGTACCCAAAGATGGAGGAACCCGCTCCTGCACCAATACCTATCATAGGGAACACACACACACACACACACACACACACACACACACACACACACACACACACACACATAGAGTATGGGTCAAAAAAACTGGACTACTTTTTAAAGAATTATATCTCCTGAATCCTTGAGGCTTTTTTAAACCATGCAGATTAAAGCTCATTCAGTTGTCTTTCCAGTGATATCATGATTTATGAGCATGCAAGCAATGATATGACCACCAAGGCCATTCCAAAAAAAACTTTCCATGAAAAAAAGTTGACAATTGGTTTTGGCTTCATAACCTGATCATTTGTCATAGTTTACCAACTTACCACATCACTAAAGATGAGTGAAAAAGGGAAAAGACATTCATTTTTTCCACAAACTTGAGAGGGGGATGACAAAACAGACAGCAGCATTCTTTACCTGCGTCTTGGGAGGCAAATTTAACCTTGCAAGTTGACAATTGGGTTGCATGTGGCTTATGTGCCAGAAGGTTTATTAAACTAGTCAGCTCCCCTTTGATTTATGATGGAGATGCTGTCATTGTAGAAAGAGGTGGAGGACACATTAAAAACACTCTAATGTGCATATACAAATCCCATAAACCTGTAAAAATGTAGTTTAGAACAGGACATGAACTTGTCACTTTGAGAAAAGTGGCAGAATTTGAAATGCAAATTCGAGAAAGTACATGGCAACCCTTTTGTATGGGTACTTTTATTCAAATGGCCATAGTGGATATGGATATCCCCTTGCTTTCAGGTTTAAAACCATGATATTACTTGAAAAACAACAGAATGAGCTTTAATTTGCACAGAATTCAGTTGTGGTAGCCTAAATGATTGAGGACACATAGTCATTTAAAAAGTGGTCGAGTTTTTTTTATGACCCATCCTATATATACAGTAATGACTACATCTGATACTATTTAAAACATTAATACAACTCTTGGTTCAAAAGATGTGTAACGACATGGTAGGCCTAGTCCATATGTGTCCTTTTAATAGCAAGCACATGATTTATACACACACACTGTAAGGTGATGACTTGGAAATTATACAGCATACTATTAACGACTTACTTCTAGCCATACTGCTAATTACTCTATACTGTAAATTAAACAGGGTATAAGGTCGACCACACATGTTTCATCAGGCACGATAACCTGATAATTTGACCAATAAATAAAATCATCCATCACCTGCAACAAGCCGGCTCGACAACAGCAGCCATTTTGAATAACCTATAAAATACATGAAATTACCTATAGGAAACAAAGCAATTGTTAGTATTGTACAAAGCTTTATAGTGGTCATCATTTGGCAGTATCTGTTACAGCACACCATTTAAGCCTTAACTACATTCAAGAGGGCCAAAGTCAAGTAATTGGCTGTCGCTTGAGGTCAACAAATGGAAAAACAAAGGTATCTCTTGTGTGCATGGTCAGGTGATGGGGCCCAAAATCTAACTTCCGCGAAGTGCAAGCTTACCAACCTACTATCTCGAATACATTGGAGAGGAGGATGATGGTCTTAGTAGTACGAGTGCGGTCAGACCAATGGCCAAATAATGGTCCTGATAACAATCCACTTAAGCTGAATGCTGAGAGACCCAATCCCAGAAAGTATGGAGGGGCGTCGAGTATCTGAAGATACTTCCATATTGTGGGAAGGATGACAGCTGAAGATAGATTTTAAAAAATAAAATAAGATATACTGACAAAAATAAAACAATTCAGACTATCTTTGTATTTATTAGAGTACTATGGCTGTTTTTCTTCGGTTATTAGTATACAATTACTACCAAACTTAACAGTCTATGTCCTCCACTAGTCTATAGCCTCTAAAGGCCTACCGATTCTTTGCTGTCATGAACACGTTATAATGCAAACAATAGTTAATCTACATGATCAGAAATAGCCTAGTTTACAAACTTGAAAGTATGGTACAATGGGAAAACGTTACTTACCATATTCAATGCCACTCAATAAAAATATAAGTCCAATGGTGAAAAATGAGAGCTTTTTCTTTTGTTGGTTATCCATCCGTTTGTTTGGACCTTTCCCTATTGACGCATTAACATTTTGCCACTACATTGTGGTCTCCACATGCTCGCTTCCTTGGGTACTAAATTGGCTGAATAAAAGGCACATGGTTACCAATTACAAGCTCCTCTCTTTGTCCAGCTGTCTTATACAGGGAACTATATTCGATTTCCCAGCACTCGCGCATGGGCCGTTATATTTGAAAAAAACAACTTCTAAAAGTCGACAATACTTTTGTAATAGCCACTTGAATAGTTTAACTTGATGTAGACTATTGGTTACTCACCCTGTTTTTGTATGCCATTTTGTCCCAGTCTATATGTAAACTGTTTGGATATCATACTTATATTTCGCCCGGGTTGTCTAAATAACGACAGCTCAACTTTTTAAGATGTTTTTAAACAGCCCGAGACATGTATTAACACTGTCTGAACCCTTCACCGGTGGAGGGTATTCTGAGTGCACCAGTCTAAATTCTCGACTTACATGTGTGCATTATTCATTGCGCAGGTAAGGCAGGATTTCATCTCACTCCCTTAGTTTCTGGGGAGTGATGATCAAATGGCCGCCTGAGACACTCCCCGAGAGAGAGAGATAGAGGCACTGTTGTCAAACCAGTGATGTTAAAATGTAATTACTGTTGAGTGCAGCAATGTCTGAAAATTTTGCCTTGAATCAGCAGTCCTGGTACTGACAGATGTAGGCTAGGCTGCAAGCTCAAGAGGCTGTAGCATAAATGTAAGGTGTAACAACATGGTACTTAGCTGAATAGCCTAATCATGAGTTATTCGGGCTGTAAGCAACAATCACGTTGATTAGCCTGTATTTTAATAAAACAGTCCTCTCCAGCACTCTCCTGGACGTATGAGTCTTTGATAGGCTAAGTCAAGTCCACTTAAATTCATCCCAAAATGCAAATTAAGTGCTTACTTCCATGACCCTCTAAAACATAATTTCATATAGGGGAAAGAGGGGTGATTTGTGGCAGAGGGGGAAGTAGTGCCACCTCTTGTTTCTAGAAATCTATAGAAAAAAATGGTAATCTGACCACATATTTTTAAAGAGCCATCCATTTCACTCCTCCTCCAAAGACGGGGGCAACGTTTTTTCCCCTTTAAAGTACAATTTCTATGATCAAGGTTTTTTGATTACTGTGTCTGAATAATCACAGAGAAGTTTGAAAACATTTCACACCTGTTTTAGTGCTTTACTGGGCTATACAATAGCCCCGTTTATATGGACACCTTTTTTGAATCCGATTGAATTTAATCAGATTATTAGAATTCTACCGAACTGTTTATATGAGCCTCAAATAAAGAGATTCGCGTTTGAAGAAAGGTGTAAACCACCTATTTTAATCGGTTTGAAATTTTAAACGGTTTCATTTGAATCCGATTATTTGACTGTATATATGGGACGTTTTTAATCGGTTTCTGTAAATAAAGAGATTAAAAGTGAAATTTTGTGTCCATGTAAACGGGGCTAATGAGTCAATATATTGTGGGGTTTGGAGTGATTTGTGCCAAAGGGCCTATAGGTTGTTGTGCCAGTGGCACAGTTTATTCCCAGTTATGGTTATTATTCAACAGGTTATTTTATTGTAGTTATATATTGTATTCTTACATTTTAATACTAAGATTATGTGATATTCTTCATTTTAGACAAAACCCCCTCATGCCATGCACTTGTCATGCTGCACTCCTGGGACAACCTCTCTTGGAAGAGAAGATGGCTTATGCCAATAGTTTAATATGGTCACTATATCTAAATAAACCTTAAATGAGTAATTCTCCCTAAAGGCACAACTTACCCTGCACCGGGGGCAAGTTGTGCCAGGAGACCATTTTTTTTCCGAAAGCTTTATTTCTGAAATAGTTTATTTAAGATCCAAAGTTTTTGTTCCCAGGGATGCACCACATCCTAAAATACATAGACATACTTTTGGTGGATGCATTACGGTGACCTCACTTTAAAGTCACTTTGAGTAAAAACTGACAAAACTTACCCCATGTTCCCCTATATAGTCATAACTGTAAGTGAAATTAAAAGTGAAATTTTGTGTCCATGTAAACGGGGCTATAGCTTGGACTGTAAATGAGAGGACACAGCTTTCCGTGTAAATCACTGGTGGCCTACTACTAAACTTCATGATCTTTCCCATGAGAGTGTAATGAAGAAGATGACCTAGGGCTTTCTTAATTCTTAGTATCATATTAGAAATGTGTGCATTCAGTGGACCCTACTAAAATAGCAGTTCAAAAGTGGCCTAATCTTAACATTATAGTAATAAGAAATATTATCTGCACTCTTTATTTCAATTGTTTGATCATTTTCTTAGCTGATGTTAACAGACTTTCCAGTGTTGCCGCAGGTGATCTCTGTGGACAAAATTCAGCAGATGTCAGGTACTGACATTTTTACATACTGTTTTTCTTGTCTACTAACATTTCATTAATAATAAATGTTGTTTAAAATGTAACCTATCAATTATGAAAGAACAGAGCAGTTAAAACCCAAGGGTCTGTCAGTTTTCCCACGTACATGATGGAAAGACCACATAGGCAGTCTAATCCTCTTAAAATGGGCAGGAGACACAGGGGACCACATTTGCTTGGGTAAGGTACCACTTCACTAAGTAATTCAGTTCGGATATCTGACTCGACGATTAAAAAAAGACTGTACTTTTCATAAATATGTGGAATTAGATTTAATTTTAGTTTAGAATGTTGTCCACCAAAAACATGTATAAAGTGATTTTAATTTAATAAAGAGGTTACTTATGAAGTTTCTGCTCAGTTTTTTTTCATTAACATCTGAAAGCTCTCGTAAGTATTTTAGATGCAGGCTGACTATCATGTTTGCTCCTGCAGCTCTGTCCCTGTGGACGCAGTGCACTGATGCACAGTGAGTTTAATGGCAGTCTATGCACACAGTCCAGTGGGATGTCATTATGAACTTACCTGGCTGTTTTCATGGGTTGCTATAGCAATACCAAGGTTGAGGCAGGTGTGCTCAGGTGAGCAAGGGCAGAATGTTTTTACCTCCATAATTTTTTCCAGCCACAACGTAAGCGCACAGGTGATCCCCATAGGTAAACTCAGGTGATGCCACGAATATATCCGCCACATCAGTCTGATGCTGAGCAGGTATGCAGACGCAATCCATCTGCCTGAGGGTCCAGAGACTTGGGGTCGCACCACACTCGCTGTCCTTCTGGTTGTGGGGGTCAGTGTAGAGATGTTTGTGGCCCCTCCCTCCCCAAGGGGCTCATTCAGCGTCCCTGTTAACATCAACTTGCAGGGAGCGCGGAGACGCCAGACGCGGTAAGAGCGAAGCGTGCTGCTGCTGCTAATTGCTTTGTCTTGGCTGTCAGTCTGCGCCCATGTATATATTTATATATATCCATTGACAGTGTATGAGTTGGCAGAACGAAGAGAGGAAATGCTCTCTCTGAAAGTGTTTTGCTGAGGAGCTCAGCAGTGGGGTGTGTGTTGTAGAAGGCGTTTCATCTCAGTAATTGATCAACATGAAAGGCAAAGAGACACTTCTGAGCGGTTTTGAGGTATTCTCTGGAAATGGAGCTTTTTAAGTTCGCTGGCTGTGATAATGAGCCTTTTGGGATGGTGTCTCGCGTGCCTCGCCAGCCAGTCTGTGGTGACTAAAATGAATGTTATTGGATTTTTCACCTTCTTTGTTAGACTTTAGTCATTGGCAGCATCCTGTGAATTAAACTGTGCTTTCCAATAAATTGTAGAGGGCAGTAACCTACCATGTGCAATTCATACATTTGGCTGTGCATTGTTTTGAGCATCAGAGTGCTCTTCTTTCACAGAAGGCCTTAAAAGACAAAGATAACTCACAGCTTTGAGCAAATAAAAATGAAGCTATTTCTATTTGTTGTGTTTATGTTGGTTTAAAGGTCAGCAACACACACACATACACACACACCATTACAATTGTATCACCGAGACCCGATGATGCATTTGTCTGTAACTGTTAAATGTCTGTGTTTGGCAGTGCGTTGTTGTACCAGATGCAGGAGCCCCAGAGGAGGAATGGCAGAGACTGGCGTTCCAGTGAGAAGGCTAGGCCGCAGGCCCTGCTGTCTAGTGTGGGGGATGAGAGGGCCGTCTTCCTCGGCTTTACCATGATCGCATTCTCCATCCTCATGTACTTTGTTGTGGGGATTACAGTGGTGAAACCCCATCTCCAGAGGTTAGTCTGTGAGAATGCATGTGTGTGTGTGTGTGTGTGTCTAAGTGAGTATTTGCAAACATGTGTTTATGTGTATGTTTATGATGTGTTCCATATCTGCATGCACACTGAATTTGTGTGTGTGTGTGTGTGTGTGTGTGTGTGTGTGTGTGTGTGTGTGTGTGTGTGTGTGTGTGTGTGTGTGTGTGTGTGCACGTGTATTTCCATGTGATTATTTGTGGTTTGTTCTATATCCACATGCTTCCTGTGTTTGTTTTGTGTGTTTGTGTGGCTGTATGTGTACACATGTGTATGCAGGTCTCTGATATGTTCCATATCCACATTCATGATGTATAGTGTGTGTGTGTGTGTGTGTGTGTGTGTGTGTGTGTGTGTGTGTGTGTGTGTGTGTGTGTGTGTGCGTGTGTGTGTGTCTGTGTGTGTGGGAGACTGTGTGTAACTGTGTATATGCAAGCATATCTGGTGAAGGGGGTTTTGGATTTCTCTGACATATTAGTTATTATTATTATTAATTTTTTAACGTTATATCAAACGTTGGTTAAATGTCTTGCATCAAATGACCTACTGTACTACCTAACCACCCAGCTTACTGAGCTGTTGAAAACACATAGCAAAGCTATTTCAAGTAATAGTTATTGCTCCACAGTTTATATTTCAATAACCATGAAGTTAGGCAGCAATCAATGATTCTTGCTGTTTAATGGCCAAAGTGACTGGAGCGAGGAGACCAACTGTTCCCTGATCCAGGCAGAGATTCTGGATGAGTGGGCGGACTGCAGAGGGCTGAGTAGGTTCCGCTGTGTGCAAGTCTTTGTCAACGTCTCTTCTTCTGGAAGAAAGCTTCGCCTGCACTACGATGAAGGCTCCATTGACCTGAACCTGGAGGTAAAGCAATCTACTGCCAGCCTGTCAAAGGCCTGTCTGTTTTTGACAGTTGTTTTATCTGCAGCTTGTGAATAATACAGAGCTTAAAAATGTGTGTGTGTGTGTCTTCTTAGTAGCTGCTCCACATTCGTATTGCCATTGTGCACATCGGTATGAACTTAATTAGCATATTAATATGCATAAATCACAGCTGCACCTGGCTGCACATAGGCAGGCATTTTCTCTCTCTCCGTCTCTCCGCTTCAAGCATTGCCAACAAGCATTGCCCTGTTGTGCTGTGTTCTAGTGCTTCTACGCTCCCAAATGCCAGCGCAATGAGTCAGACCTGCTGCAGGAGGCCAGAAAGATCAAACAGTCTCTGGACAAGCTGCGCGGCGAGGCCCTGCGGTGTCGCTTCAGCGCCGAGCGCTACCCGGAGGACGCCATATTGTACAGGAAGTACACCAGGTGGCTGACGCTGGGGTACCTGCTGTGGCCCAGCCTCATGCTGAGCGGAGGGGTGCTGCTGGTGGGCCTGGTGAAGCTCAACCAGAGGCTGGCTCACCTGTGCGCCGAGCTGGACGGTGCGGACAACGACGCGGCGACCCAGACGGCGCTGGTGAATGGGAAGCTGTACCAGCTGCTGGGCTGGAGGCTGAGGGGCAGCAGCTCCTCACCACAGTAGCCCACGAGCTGAGCTCTAACCTCTGAGCTCTGAGCTCAGCTAACACCACAGACAGAAAAAAGAAATCCTGGCTATTAGGAATGTACATTTTCTGCAAATGCACATTTTTTCTTTCTGAGGCTAAGAGATACACTTTTTGGGGTGACTCTTGTAATATGCTGACTTAGACATCATTACGTATTTATAAGTACGAACACAAGGTCATGCCCAGACTCATATAAAAAATTGTGTACATCATCATGAGAGAACTGTAAAGGTGCTCCCATGGAGTTAAACCACAATTTTCCTGGACCCTATGCACTGCTGGTTCTGCTAAAATTGTGTTTTACAGTACAATACTACTTTTTACTCTATTTCTATTTTACCATAGGGATATGGCTTTAATATTTTAATTCACAAAACCCATAACAGCAAATGAAATGTATAATCTGTAATTTATTGTAAAAATAGCTGGTTACAGAAATACAAGTACTGAAAATATAAATATCTCTTACAACAGGGCAAATAGGACATTAAGACATTGTGCATATTATTTTGAATAATACACCCTATTAACATTTGAGAAAGGTTTTTCTAGTATTTTTAGACAATGCAGAATTATCATACTGGAAGGTTTATCCTGTCTTGTCACGTAATAATGTGGCAATCCTTTAAAAGACACTTGAGCTGAGACCTGAGTATCTGTGTAGAATAGAAGCTTTTGTAACATACTAGTTTAGTGCTGTCATGTATCTGTGTATAGAATTGGCCAGGTGTAGCTAATTCCATGTGCCACAGATTTAAATATTTCTAGTTCAACATGTGTCAATGTTGTGTCCAAACCAAACTCAGAGGTAGTGTGTTGTGACTGTTAAAACAGGAAAATACGGTTCCATTGCCAGCAGGGGCAAAAGAGGCACTCTGTATCACACGATAGGAATTTTAAAAATGGGCTTTAAAAGAATGTCTTCGGCCATGCACTGGCCAGGGACCTTGCTGTACTCCTGCCCCCCTCCACAGCCCCTGCCCACCATGCCGGCCTTTTCACTTACTGATTTTGCCAATCTGCTCACACAGTATGGAGAGGTACTGCGTGAGCTTGACCATGAAGATGATGAGCAGGCCGCCTGCCAGCATGCAGGAGGGCCAGAAGAGAGACTGGAAGACGGCGCCGCGGCCGTACAGCTGGGTCAGCAGAACCGACTCCTGCCGCTCCAACGGGTCGTGGAAGCACGGCACCTGCTGCTGGGCGCGCAGACGCTCGCCGATGTCCACAATCAGCGCGTGCATCAGCGCCTGGTCCCTCTGGCACTTTGGCACATAGAAGCACTGGGAGGACAACAATGAAGAATATTTCTACCATGACAACCCACAGTAGGCTTGACGCCCTTTTTGTTGTGTTGTGTTTGAAAACAGAAATAGAAGTAGCGTGGCCACTTTGTCAACAAAAATAGATCGCAGTTACCAAGCGACTGTTGCAGTTTGACACAGCTGCCATTTCTGGCCTGCATACATGACCAGTGTACCGGTGTCTTAAAATGGTGGGTTTATGTGGCACCAAACAGGAGTAAAACATTGAATTGAGATATTGTTCTAAGCGGGAAGCCTACTTAGAGGATTACCATGGCTGTGTGTGCCAATGTACATTTATTTGGACTTGTTCATTTATTTGAACTTGACATTGCAACACTATGAATGCATTATGGATAATGAACGCAAACAAACTAAGCAACAGAACAAATGTGCTCCAACTCCAACTATTTGCCAATACAGCTGGTTCTGATTAGCACAATGCCTCAGCCATGTAGGTGAGCTTAATAATGAAATCACCTCTGTTACATGCTCAGATAAAACTTTTACATGGCATTTACGCTTTAAAGCAGGGGTTTCCCACCACTGCTAATAATGTTCACAAAATCAGCATCTTGACATTTGGTTTGTATTAAGAGGCGTATACTGTGTTCAGCTGATGTGTGGGAGGGTTGTACACCACAGAGTGGCATGTCTCTCCTGCACTATGATACAACACAACACTACTGTAAGTCAGGACTTAAATCCTTATTTACATCCCTGGGTGGCACATTTAGGACACAGACGCATATGTCCATTCACAAGGACATGCAACATTTAACATCCCATGACATGTCACATTATACACCTACACACCTACAGATACACTCTCTCTAGTCCAGGGGTGCCCAAATTGTTCTCAGTAAAGGGCCAAAAATAAATTGGGGTGGAGGGTTGTGGGCCAAAACTTCCTGCTGCAATACAATAAATTAAATATGCCTTGAAAAACATTCAGTCCTGGGCCAACTTTGGCCCATGGGCCCCAAATCGAGCAGCCTTGCTCTTCTAGTCTCACCTCAGCATTCTCCTCCTGCGTGTCCTCGTCGTGGGACAGCAGTGCCACGCGTCCCGAGGCGTTGAGGCTGACGTACACCTGCAGGCAGGGGAACCGCGAGCTCCGCCAGCACTCCGCGCCGCAGCTGTACGAGCAGTTGATGTCCGCCGTGATGGTGGAGTTCAGCACGGTGCACAGCGTCTCATCCGTCCACACACTGCAGCACAGCAAAGTTGGGTTTTTTTGTTTCAGAGCTGCTGGTGTTTTATAATCGACAAAAACTTTACTAATAAACTTTAACCTTAGAAACATTAAGCTGTCTCATTGTATAGAATTTTTAAGCAACAGTGTGTGAAGATATTTTTTACCCTACTGCGAATAAGTAAAAAAATAAAAAAAAGTAAAACTGCTGAAAAGAAAAGTATGAGTGTGATCCATCTTCTTTAAGCCTAAACTTTTTTTGCACCACCAATGCCAGAGTGCAGTGTCTCGACAAAGAAGGATTTTTTAAAAAGCAAAAGCTTATGTGAATTTTACTGTTACTCTCTAACTTTTACTCATTTTCAGTCACACTATCAGCTAATCATATTTCTTGCGCTGTGAGTTAACTGTATTGTGTTGTTCTGACTTTTAATTTGGGAAATTCAATATTTATCGTGAAATGAAACAGCTGTTCCACTGATTTGTTCCACTGAGTATTGTTAACACAATCTACATGCGCTAGTACGCGCAGAATGAATAACCCATAAGCCAATGCCTTGAATACTCTAACTCTGTACCTGGCACGCTGTACCTGATATCCAAATATCAGACAGATGATCACAGACACTCTTGGACCTGGACACCACTGAACCAGAGGTTTTATGGTCTCCACATAATAATACTCACATAATACTAACACATGCCATAATATCAATATGTATAGTCCTCACTCAAGAAGATCTCAGTCAAAACTGTTCTACATTGTTGTCCCACAAAGTTGTCCCTCTGCCTTCAAGAAGCACCTGAAAACCTTTTCCAGGAACACTTCCCATCCTAAGAACACTAACTTCCACTTACCAGCACTGTCCTGTACTTTGTTACCCTCTTGCTTACTCTGTTCTCCTCTGTTTATCTGTAGCCTCTTATGTAAGTCACTTTGGATAAAAGTGTATGTTCATTATAATGTAATGTAAAAGACCTACGCTATGTCTGACCCGCACTTCGCAGTAATGGCTGCAATATTAATTTATTAAAAAAGAACACTAAATCTGGAGAACAACAAATCAGCATAAATGGTCAGCTGATAGATACTTGCATCTTATCACAGTGCATTTTGGGTACCCGATTTCCTTTGATCGAAATTGAAAGATTAAAAATCGATCAACTTTTAACAATTAAACTGTAATTGCATGACAGAAGTCATCATATTTGTTGCAATATTTTCGAAATGGGATGTATATGTTTATATGTTTAATTTGTGGAAATTAATGTGCAATTTATTTTTAATCTGCAAAGATAGAAGTACTACATCTGGGATAACACTTGCTCATGCATTTAAATTGAATCATTTTCTAAAATGGAAAAATGTATTCAAGCACAGGGCTTGTGATTGTTGGTTTAACCTAAAATGAAGTGTTCTAGAGGGAATGTTGAACATTCTCTGCTTTAAAAATCATAATTTTTAGCTCCATAAAATATTAGTTACATTTAATGGGGGAACGCAACAGTATGATGGAAATAAAAGCAACTCATTTAGGAAGTCATAGACCTTTACCTATTGCTAATTTTACACTGCACATGGCTACTATTATTGTCATCATCACAGCAGATCACAACCATTGGAAAGGCTGCTACTACACTGCAGTTCTGCCTTGAGGTATTCTACCATAAACCATAAAAACTCATTTACTATTTAAAGTAAAATGATACAAAAATAACCCAAACATGACCACTTGCAGGTCCAGTAAATGAGTGACCATGCCATAACTGTTATTCACCCCTCCCTGTTTGTCCTCATGTCGAGTCAGACCATGGCAAGAACTCTGTGATAGTAGGGTTGCTGTAGCATCAGCAGTGCCTCACCTGTCTGCGTAGGCGCGCACCACAGTGATGCCCAGCAGGAAGTACATCATGACGGAGCAGAGCATCATGCCGAGGCCCAGGAGGATGGCCCTGTCCTCTCCCGCCTTCAGAGCTGTCTCCGTCCGCTTCTTATCCAGCAGCTCATACCCACGAAACTTCTGATAGATGCTCCTGTGACAGGTGTGTCACCTGGTTTATTATTATTATTATTATTTACATTGCATTCTGACTAATTACTCAAGTGATAACTTATGTGATACTCTGCACTTTGGGTCAACTTCGGCTATAGAAGTAAAGTTACGTGACATGATATTATTTAAAAGTGTCTAATGGGGGTCTAATACTAAGGGTACGCAATGCGGGAAGTCTTTTCCACAAAAAAAACCACGCAGGCTGATATTTACAATCTAAATATCTTCGATAATCTAAAAAGCTTAGACTTTTTGATTAGATTGACGGCAATCTGATAAATGAATGCTTTGGCATTTAAGTCGGGTTGTGTTCTGCCCCCACTGTATTTGCATCCTTTTTATGGTTACTTGTTCAATATCACTCAGACAATTAAACAAATGTAGTATACTAATTAATTCACACATTGAACTGTGCCAACAATCATTCATCATTCAAGTAGGACCAGAGGTTGAAACCCCATCTTCACAAAGTAAACATCCCAACATGTATTGGTTCTATTTATGCAATTAAAACAAGTGATTTCACTAATTACTTCTATCCGCTTGAATAGTTGTGCTAATCATAATTATTTGGTGTAGGGTACCAAATGTGGGGTGGACTTTTACTCTCTGAGGCTGGATTTCTCACCTCTACATAAGAGTATGTATACAATGTTTAATACACATGCATATAGCAAAGCAGAACACAAACACAGAAAGAAGCAAAGTTACTTTACTTTTTATCACTTCCTGAGCTTCCCCCTGACTTGGTTCCCGTAACGAAAAACATCTTCCCCGAAGCTCCCTGGTGGCGCTGGCGCTGGCTGGAAGTGGGGCTCCGATGAGTCTGCCGGAATGACCTGCAGCACGCAAAGCGTTTCAGATGCCCTCAGTGTTTACTTTGACCCCTTGGCCACCCACTGGACCCCCCATGGTCTTATCTGTATCGTTTCCTCCGTGTTGGACAGGCGGTGGAAATCTAATTCCAAGCTGTGAAGCCTTTGAAGCATTTCCAGAGGAAGCGACGCTCAGAACTTTGTTTGTTGCCTATGGGCATTGTGAGTGGCAGTTCTGTTTTCTTCTGTAATACAATCCATGTTGTGCCGGTATAAGGTACAAGCAAACTTTCATGATATAATAACTTGTAATCCGATGTCATATGTTTTAGTACATTTGACAACATTAAAGAGGACACTACTGACTTTAAAGATGGACATAGATTATGGATTTAGGAAGGACAACTTAAATCCAATACCTCAACCTCAAAACCTCATATATGGATTGGAGATATTCAGGTTACAGTTACATATATTTAGTCATTCTTATATCATTGTGTAATATAGGAAACAGACTATAACTAACATCGCTGTATGCTTCAGCTACAGTGGGCTCCTCATGTAAAAAAGATAAAAATAGAAAAGGCATACCTTTGATGCATATCCTTGGCACATGAGATGCTTAAACTGTCAGACGTAGTATGACACCAACAATGCATCTAGCTGTTTTCCTGAACTCTAGCCCTTCTCTGCTGTTAAAAAGTGTCTCTGCCCCTCATCTTTTGCCCAATATGAGCACAGCCAACTAAACAGTGCTCCCACAACACAGTTATATGTCCAAATCAAAACCTGTGAGCAAACACCCCTTATTCAGCATCACGCAAAGCGGCTTTTGTCTAATTCGACAGTATGATGGATTGACATAATTAGACATTGAGGTTCCATATAATAAAATCCTCATGAAAGACATACCTGCTGGAAGGCAGAAAGCACACTGTCAACACAAACTCATAGCAGCCACGGCGGACGGCTCTGGTCAAAAGACGTGCCACCGTAAGGCCAACCAATGGTGTGTGGCCTCCATTCATTAGGAGTGTGCAGTGCAGTATGGTGTGGTGCGGTGCGGTGCATACCCAGATCAGTGGCAACCGGGCATTATGAGTTATGAGCAGCGGGTCATTATGAGGTCAGCCAGTCGGACGGAGGTCGATGCAGCCCCATTTTAGAGATTGCCCCATTATTGAGTGGGGCATTGGAGAACAAGGAGATTTACAATACACCCCACTCATGCATCCCAAGCCTGAGCGTTTGTCAATACTGCCTCGCTCACAGGCCGAGCATTGGATTGTTTTCAAGCGATTGTTTCAGTTCAGCAGGCACAGTTTTAGCATTCAGCGGTCGGTGTCCTTGCATTTCAGTAAATGCAGCGGTGTGGGTTCTCAAGAGGCTGTTTGGCTACTCACAAAGTAAAATGACTGCAACAGAAGTCTGACAGATGGGCATTTAGGAATTGTATGGATGAAACAGCAATTTGATGAATCATCAGATTAATAATGTAGCAATTCATACAGTTAGGAAAATTCTAATCAGCTTTGAAAGTTGTGAAAATCTGAATGTTTGTAGTTAGATCAAAACTACCACAAGGTTATCAGGTGTGGGACAAAAATATCAAAATTATCCACAAGTTTAATATTTTTATCTACATGTGTTATTCATATATCACTGAGTACATTTTAAGTGACCTATTATCAAGTGACCAAAGTCTAGCATATTAATATCTAACATATTTATTGCTGCATCTGCACACTTCCTTATCTGTGTGGACTTTGAGCCGCACGCCAGACCTGTATTCAGTGGAGACTAATTAACAAGGAGACGTGATGAATGAAGCCATGGTATTTGAAGTGCTTACACTTACCACTACGAGTGATCAATCCCTTCGATCAGACACCAGATTAAAATGCCTAATCTGCCTTCCCCAGATACATCCTGCAGGTGCTGGTGGACAAGTCAAAAATCGAGCAAAAGTCCAGTCAAAGAAACACCGAAGACCCCCAGGCTTCCCCCTTCGCCACCATCCACCTCCTCCTCCTTCTCTCCCCTGAGAATAGAAGCTGCCGTGCTTTTAAAGGCCCGTCAGTGCCGTGACAAGATTTGTTGCTTTGCTTAAGGCCAGTGCTGGAGGTGAGCCCACAGTAGCTAGTTTTTCCCCACCTACCTGATGCGGTAAGGAAAAGGGGACTGCTTGTCTCGAGGCTCCAGCCCCGGTTGACCTTGCAGCACAGCCCCCTCGGAGGTGACTCCTACAAAGCAAAAAAAAAAAAAAAAAGAGCCACTTCATAAATAACCAAAGTCACACTTCATCACACCACCCTGGGCTGGTGCACACACAGCTGTCACGCTCGTGGGAAGCGAGCACGAGGCACCTGACATGTAATGCAAGTTAATGAGACATTATTCAGGGCTCTTTGACAGTGCGTCATTATTTAAAGCCCATGTCCGTCGCAGGACAGTTTGACAATATATATTGGGCTGTTTGATAGCCTGAGTAATTTGTTGTCATGTTAAGACATTAATTGTCCTGTTTGTTGTGTCAGTTTTATGATGTAGGTGGGGTGGCTTTACTGTAGCCTACATGCCTCTGACACCCAGGTCTGAGCTCCTGAATAAATGGTGCATGAATTATCTGTTTTTACTTCAAAGCACTAAATTCGAACAAATGCATGCAGGAGTATTTAGCAGCCATGGAGGTTGCTGACTTCACACTCTCCCAGTGAGAAAAAATGTGAAGTGAAACTGATGAGGACACACTTCAAAGCTCTGTGAAGTTGAAAATGCTGTTCCGTGCAGGAATCCAGCTCCCCGCTCTTCTTCTGTCATCACAGTTTAAAGTGAACTTTTATCTGAGATGGGAAACACAACACCGCTAGTGACCTACAGATCTCAGAGAGTTTTATTGTGTTCGTCTCAAAGTCTTAGAAGTCTGTCCCGAATCACCTCCCAATCTGCCGCTGTAAATGCATAATTAATCCTGCACTGAAGCAGCACTAGGCGCGATTTTAAACTATGCCCAGCAGGGGGCACTGTGTACTTCCCCCTCTTCATGACTCACATGGGAGTATGTATGTTTCAGATGTCAAAGGTTTGTGACTGACAGTTGCAGTCCTCTCTACACTTTTTTATTAGCTGCCAAGCCATTTTATAACAGCAAACACTTACACCTGTTGCTGGCAACACAGCATACCAAAGCCTCTCCTATTGACACAGTGTCTGGAACCTTTCATGACTCCTGACCAGCCCCTTGAGAGAATGTTCTGAGACGTATCTGCTGCCTTGTCCGTTGGGTGATTATTGCTGCACAACCATCTGCTCAAAGGTTTCCTTCTTTAAAAAGACTCACATCTGACTGCCTGACCACTCTCGCCCGAGCACAATAAAACCAGTGGCACTTGACGGCATGAGGACTGTGTGTCAAGTCGCGTGTGTGTGTGGACCCACATGCAATGTGCCGCACAGGAATGAGGTTGTGGGGGAACCAGCTGTACATGACATGACCTGTTTATAAATATCTGAAAATCTACATATTTCACATTCTGACATGTTTTTCTAACTTGGGAAAGACCTGTTAATCGCAGCCAGCCTCACACTGACTTTATAAATTAAAGTGCCACAGACTGTCATAAGGGTATACATTCATTACTACTGTATATCTTGATAATATCTTATATCTGTTAACAGAGCTGTTATCTCTGCCAGATGTCTTTAGTCATGTTAATCCCCTTTTATTCCTAAAGCACTGCTCATCATGTTGTCATGGACAGCAGCTCTCCTGTCAAGTGTTATTGCTTAACATATGCACTGACACTGACATTGCAGATGCTGCAATAAGGACATCAGGAAATTTCTTTTAAGTCAGCGTATGCTTTCTCAATATGCACAGTTCCTTCCTCTTCGGCCTACTAGTTATGTATCTGTCTATTTTTGGTGTTAGTGTTCTTTAGCCAGAACTCCCATATCTAAATAAGGAAGTTATGGTGGGCACCGAGAGAGTGGTCCACATCTGCAGTGTACATAACAAAACTGAAGCTTCCGAGACGTAACTGATTGACATGAAAAGACTTAGGTGTCACATTCTGTTTGTCACCTTTATATAATATGTATATTATGTAATTATGTAATAATAACTTTAGTCTCTATATATTTGGTGTATTTGTATGTTTGTGGGCACCAGAATAGAGTATACTGTTCTGAGTAATAGGTTATTTGAATACTGTGACAAAATCAGACGGGGACAGAGTTACAGCTCTAATAAGCTTTATTAGTTTAGCTTTAAGCCTTGATCATTCACAACATATAAACAAACTTAAACACAAAGACACACTTACAACACAGTGGGTGTTATATTTAACAACAGTCTACACTACAAACACATGGTAACATTCACATAGACGTATTATTGTATTCTGTAATCTACACATTTAAACATACCTAACTGTATGGAACACTATACTCACAGCATGCCCGGTAACCGGAAGTAACAGAAACAGTCCTGTTACAATACATTTCAAAATGATGATCTGAAACCTTTGTCTGAAACACCTTCCTTGGTTGCCTTTAATGTTTAAGGGCAAACTTCCTTTACCTTTTCCAAAATATACACCACTAGGTGTCTCTGTACTCCTACCAGAAACAAGTTTTCAATAAACAAAGAATGCCTCTGTAAAACAGCTGTGAATTAAGTTAGATGTGATCATTCTGAACTACCAGTATGAAACAGACAGAAAGCAAAAGGGCAGTAGTGGGGGTCATCATGTATGGAAATGAAACTGGCTTTAACTACATTGGCCTTCTTCTGACCATTAATTATGATGCAATATCATCAGACCTCTGTTGTAATGTTTTGCACAATTTGATGGATGTGGCCTCTCGCCTCTGAAAAGTGGAACATTCTCCTTTGGTAGCTGGATCCTCTTATCTGAGGGGAAATGAAAGGGAAAGGTTTTTTTCTCTTTGACACTGTAGCTTCTATAGCTTCTTCTGGTCATTTCGACACAGCCCCCTTTTTTTCTCTCTCTCTTTCTGTCTCTATTTCTGTCTCACTGTCTCTTTCTTCTTCCCTCTCTTTCTCTTTGAGACTGATAAAGTACACTAGAGAGTTCATTCTCTATTACAGCTTTCAGTCACCACCCATTTTTAATATATTTTTTTAATATTAGTTTTCGCCTCATCTTATAATTCTACAATATTATTCTGTACAATCGTGCATCTTTATTCAACCTACCAGGGGCGCTGCTAGGAATTGTGGGCCCCCTGGAAGAAAATAATTCCGGGCCCCAACTCCAACCATATCATAGTCCTTTGTGAGACCCTGTGACGCTCTGGGCCCCCTGAATCGCCCTAATCTATCCCCCCACCTCCTTTGCGAAGTCCCTGCAACCTACTACAATATAGCCTACTTAACTGAAACCATAATCACTCACATTCTGTCATAATCATGCAACATGTTAGAAAACATTTACATCTGCCATTTTTGTTTGAATCTTTCGGTTTGCAGCTGGTGTGTTATTAGAATGGGAGCATGGCAATCAGCATCCACTTGAGACTGAGATTTACTGAAACTCTTTTAGGACATTTAGAACTCAATATTTTAGAGAAATATAGGCCTAGGCTATATCCAGGTTTTAGGATGCATTGTTTTGCATTGTTAACTTAGTGCAAGCTAAGCTAATGTCCATATGAATACATGGGCTTACAATTGAGAACAGAAGTGTACGTGAGCACCCTAGCATTCACCAAATGATCCCTCGGCCTTAGGAGCAGGACACAAATATGTTGACCTCAACTGCGATAGCCTTGTTTGACTCCACTCCATGGTACCACTCTAGCAGATCACTACAAAAGAAAGTGAAAATTTAAGCTAAAACTCGGGTAAAATGAAAGTTAAGAAAATATAGGCCTAGCACTGTAGGGCAACCTTTAGGGACTACAATTCAGTAGGCCTACAGTACCACATATGTTCCAGCTATTCACTTAATTGGCTGATTCAAATTAGCATGACTCTTAACGGTCCTTCTTATATTGATCTAATTAAATTCAACTTAAGAGTAAATTTGCTTGAATATCTGATGAAAAAAGAACTACTGCCCACAAGTCAAGTAGGCCTAGTGTTTTTGCAGGAACCGAGAACTTTGTTCTGTATAACTGGGGAAGATTGTACCAAATGTGAGTTAGTCTGATTCCCATTTTGTCATTGTGAACACAGAGCACACCACAGTACACAGTGCATTCAACATAATTCAGTGTCTGCATTTAACCCATCGCACGTGTGAGCAGGGGGGCAGCCCAACAGGTGCCCCTGGTAGCAGTGTGTGGGGACAGTACCATGGTCAGGGTACGTCTGTCACATGGGAGGATGGAAGAGTGTACAAATAAATAAATAAATAAATAAAACACGTGAATACCACACACCAGTGATGTCAGCTGTTATTGACTTTTCAAGTCTAAATGACTGAGCAAAGGGGTGGGGTGGAATTAATCTTATTGCAGGCTATGACCAGTCAGGCAAAAATAGGTCCACTGACTATAGTGTTGGGGGGAGGGTGGGCCACCAAACCTTCCTTTTTTTAACTATGTGAGTTTTTCCTGCCTTTCTCCGATTTTTTAAGAATATGAGTGTCCTAATTCAGTGCTTTTATTGCAGTAATGAAATTAAAATTAATTAATTCTATTAATTAAAATCCGTTACAGTTTTGCATTTGGATCGATTTCTTTATGTGGCGTATCAGTATTTGAAACATATGTGAAATTGTTGTTTCTATATGAAAATGTATGTTGATGATCACAGATTATGTAGCTGTCGTAAATGCCTCATTTTCGCCTGATAGGGCTCCGCCCATTGCTGGATGTTTCAGGCCACTAGCTTCCTGTGAGCAGCTCGGCTGACTGTTAGCTTTTCGCTTTATAACTTCATGTCTTTATATTTACTTATATGCTGAGTTGAACATAATTAAACTATAACGGCATAATTGTTGCATTATTAAATAGTCGGAAAAGCCCATTTAGCAAGTTATATATCGTGTTAGCCGTAATAAACAATCTAGCTCCACGAGTTGGAAATACCGCACGAGCTGAAGCAGCTTTAGCAGAAGGCTCTGAAGGCAACCCTAGTGTGGTCTGGATTTTAAAAGTAAGAACTGCTTTAAATTTAGCCCACTGTTGGCACGCAAAACAGTCGTAAACCATTTGGCGGTTAATTTGTATTGGTTTTTAGCAATCAACTAATATTAAAGTTCCCTATCCATCACATGTAAATATGGCCAAGTAATACTATGTAACGGACAAGTTTGGAACGTGGCTAGCTATTTAGTTAGCACAGCTAACTAGCTACATCGCTAGGCAGACGTACACCGTCTTGGAAGTAAGCTAGCGGTAGAGGGTTTGTAGGCTAGCTTGAGCTAGAAGCTAATGTTGCACAGCCTCTTGTGTGGGGGATGGGCTTTGTGTGTTTAATGTCAGCCCGAACATTTGGAGGCCCACTTTATTAATATTACTGCTGAACAGTGTTTCACACCAAAATGCAATACAATTCTATGTCGCGTTATTCATCAACCAAAGAATAGAGGAGACTCCAGGAAAGCTAGAGCTGCTAATGCTACTTGCGCGTCAGCTTGATAATTTGCTAGTTAGCTAGCTGATTTAGCTTAGCGAGCTACTTTGAGCAACGAAGTTAAGTGTTGTTTACTGTCCACCTGTCCTGTTTATCAGATCAGGAGGGTGTTGTAGTTTCGTGTGAAATGTACATAAGGCATGCCCAATCTTGTTGACACATTAAATCGATGGTTGGTACAACCGAGATTAGAGTGCAGCCTGCCACGAGGATTGCCATGAAGCTTTGAACTAGTGAACTAATCTTAGCTTCGGTTAGCTGGCTAGTTGTTGATGTTAGTTGCATTGCTGTCTAAGGTCATCGTTATTAAGTTAGGAATGAGAGATTTGCGAAAGTTAATGGAACCAGTGTCCATTTAGCGACACATTTCCGTGGGTTCGCTTAACTTTTCTGCTTCACTAATTACTCGCGAGAAATATTATTGTATCCACTAATAAACCCGCATAGGTGGGAGACGGTTCCTTCATCCAGTAAACTATACTGATGATAGGACAGAATATTTGCAGTGATGGATTTCAGATATCTGTCCTGTTTAGACTACACACGATTGACGAATGTTTACTGGTACACAAGTTTAAGTGACACCTGTAAGCTCAGGACTATTTTCTTGATGAGGATGAACAGCAACTTATTAAATCATCTTAATGTAATACAATGAATAATTTGTATAACTCAACGTATTCTTACGTTACTTTAACTTCAGTAGTGAAGCGTTCTGTTACGTGATGCCGTGAGATTTGCGTCCAATGCACTTGGTGTGTTAATGTTGTTCTTAATGAGGCTTCTCATCATTTGTTTGAACATTTTGGCCCTGGAGACTGTCGAGCACGCTGGCCTTCAGTTGTAATCTGGAATGTGATAAATCAAAAGCAAAAAAAGAACCAAACAAAAATGTTATGGGTGAGCACGATTGCCCTTGTGATGTTCCACAGTGGCCTTTACCAGTTGTGGTTTCCATTCATTATAACCACTGTCGCTAATTAGGATAGTCAAATGAGTATTTTGCATGTCGAAATCTGATCACATGCACAACTGTGAGTAGGACGTGTCTTTCACTTGTTGCTGGCTATGAATGAATTTAGCCCTTCCTGTCACACCGTCTATTTCTTGATAAACCTGTGCTGTGATGTGCATGGCATGTTGTTGGATTGTTCATTTTACAAGCATATTTACTTTAAAGCCAGAATATTTCAGGCCTCAAACTTTGTATCTTTAGTTTGTAACGTATTTATTATTTTATCTTAAAATCTACCACTGTGTTTGTTATTGACACCCATGTCTTGTGTGGTAGGCCTATTGTTACTTTAAAGAGGCATGGTGACTTCATCTGTCAATGAGGATGAGTGAAATAAGCAATTGCTTGCTTAATTGACACAATCTAATTATTACCACTCATAATCACTGGCAACATTGTGTATTTTTGTTGATTCTCTGTCGGGTTCCCTTTTAATACAAGTTGTTTGGATAATCCTTTTTTATCATAATTTACAGACAGGAGGGTCCCCCCATTCATCTGCAAGAAGATGGGCATCTAAGCAGTGTGCTCTTATGGTAAGCTCTATATGTACTATTCCATCTATATAGTGTGCTCTTATAGTAAGCTGTGTATGTACTATTCCATCTATATAGTGTGCTGTCATGGTAAGCTTTACAGCTTCTGCAGTGTCAACACCACAGTGTATTTGGTTTTTCACTGCCTTGATGAATACAAACACATTTTTGCTCCAGATTGGACTGGAATTGAACTAGTCTGTTCTGTTGTCCAAAGTCTAATGGGCTTCTACTAAACCCACTTAATTCATTTGGGTCCTGTGTACCAATGACTGACAAACACAGGAGCCTGTAAGCAGTTTGATATGAATGCAGAAGCAATTGCAGTCTTTGGTGTGTGTATGTGTTTGTGTGTGTGAGCTACGCCTGCTGAAAGAATACCCCATCATGAGTGCTGCGGGGGGTGGGGTGTAAGCATGTTGGCGTGACAACTCAATCTGCACTTGAGTAGATTTTCTTAGTCACCCAACCATGTGTATGTCTCTTTCCTCTAAGCACATTTGTCCAGTACTGTGGTTTGGAAGCCAGATACCATCGAGCAACATGTCTGAAAAGTGTTAACTTGAAGGTGCATTTCCTACTTATAACGTTGTGTTCTTTAGAATAATTACTATTCAAATTGGAATTATGTCAAATTATAAAAGAACGGTATGGGTCAAATAGTAAAAATAATAGTTAATACTAGTATATATATATAAAAAAAGGTGTTCTTCCTCTGTTCTGTCAACAACAAACAGAATTGCTAAGACCAAGTCATAGACAATTCCAACTAATACACATAAGCTACTCCAAGAGTATGGAAAAGAGATGTGATTTGATTGTCAAATTGTTGCTAAGCTCATACCCAGTACGTTCCACCAGAATTGTAGACTGCATCTCTAAGTGTAAGAAAATATTGTATGGTTCTTTGAGACATCTCTCTAGCATGTCACATTTTGGACGGTGTACCATGGCAACGATAAACTGACCTTCACATCCAGTGTGTTGGACGGCCCTCACCATGTCAGCAAATTCCGAATGCAAAAACATTACTTGTTCTCAAGATAGCCTGCAGATGTTATTGTTGGCGAGGTCCTGTGGTTATCAGTGAAGGAAAGTAGATGTCTTCTTTTTCCTCAGTCCTTCGATTGTAGAGTGTCTGGCTTATGCTCTAGACCAAATTGAAGTGCTACTTAACCAAATACGTCCACACATATGCCATCAGAGAGAGATAGAAGGTCTCAAGGACCCAAAGAAATCTGTGTAATATCAAAGCAAATAGAACATGTAATATGAGTAATTTAAGGCCCTTTCTGTTTTGCTGCAGTTATTTGGTAGAACTAGGACTTCTCCAGCCTTGCGTATTGATGTTGCTGCTAGCTGTAGATGTGAGTGTTTTGGACCAGTACAAAAAAAAAAAAGCTGAATGTGAGCGCTGAACCTGACCTTGCTGTGCATTAGCTGTCCACCCACCATCTTCGTGCTGGACCTGAAGTGTTCTCACGTAAAGTACAATAAGCTGCTCTCAGTCGCATTCTGTGCCTGAATGTGTGGCATCCAAATGAGCCTCATCAACTTTCAATCCAGCCTAGAAACAAAGCTGGTAGACGGAAAGGGGGAAAACTCATCTAGAGGCAATCAAGCCGCTTAACTTGACACTGTTGAACTCGGTGCTGAATTGTAACTTATGTGAAGGTTGAAGGGCATTAAGCAATTCATTTAGCGAAGGCTAAGCTGCTTCAAAGGAACTTTAGGCTTCATTAGGATCATCGCCAAAACGGCGAGCTGAGCTTGTCTTATTTCAAGCTGTCGTAATAGGTGGCAATCGCATTGGTGGCATTGTTGCATTTATTATGACACACACACACACACACACACACACACACACACACACACACACACACTTGCCTGTCCAGTAATTGTGGCGGCTCTGCCATCATTATTAGGCATTCTATTTGAGGGAGCTCTGCTGACTCTCCCAGTCATTGTGTAGCGAGTGGAAATTAGCCTGAGGCCAGACAGGGGCTGCGAAAGTCAGAGAAAAAAAGAGGGAAAGAGAGAGGAAGCAGACTTTGGTTGCGGGGCTGGTGTATGCTGGCCTTTTGTAGTAGCATGGCTGCACTAAAAAGTGCAGTGGTTTTTCAAGGCAGTTGCCTTTTTTTTTTCTTTTTTTTTTTTTTGTTGCTGCAAACGTGGCCATGTTGTGAATGCTCAGATTTGTCTCAGGTGTTGAGCGCTATTGAAGCTTTTTGTGGTTATCACTTCGCCCACTATGATAATGCAGCTAGGCATTATCTGTCCTTGCAGACAAGAAAATAAGGGGGAGTTCTTATTTCCCAAGACAAAAAAAAAATAAAACATCACCAAACCCATGATAAATCCTGTTTTTGTTGGTCTACTGCCATTTCACAGTCAACAGGAGCACTATTAGTTTCACAGCTACTGTCCTTCCAGTGGCAAACTCTTTACCAGTACGCATTAGCCTAGCAAACTCAGTTGGTACACAGCACTGATTTATATTACACAGGCGCTAGTGTAAAGCACCAATAAAATGAGCTCAGTGAAGTCTGTTTCAAGGAGGAGAAAAACTGACGAAGGACGTAAACGCAGCAGGGGTCGTGCATCCAGGTAAGTGCGAAGGACAAGTCACTCGCACACAGGTGTTGTTAGGCTGTCGCATACAGGTGTAGTTAGGCAGTTACATTGTCTGGTACCACTACTACAACACCAGCAACTTGATTTGAACTCTCACTGAAAAGTAACTTGCCTAGGTTAACTTCCTCATTAGGTGTGCGGCATAAAATTAGGTAGGAATGCCAATAATATGTGATGGGTCCAAGATGTGTCAATGTGTAGTAGTCAAAGTGTAGGTCACATAGGCCACACAAATTACATGTTCTTTCTTTTACAGCCATCACTAGACTTAGCTTTGCTTTCTCCTGATCTTGTGTGCTGTATCTTTGCCTATAATTTGTTTACGAAGCACCAGATTTGTCAAAATATGTGCTATATTTGCATGACTGCTTCATGGACCAACGTATAACAAGACTGGAGGTACTTTGTGTGTGTGTGTGTGTGTGTGTGTATTTGTAATTGTGATACTGTAGTTTGATGATGCCATGCAAAAAGACAGATGTAGTGTAACTTTTCATTAGGGCAAATGGTCACCAAAACACTAGCTAACAATAACTAATAAATAATAATAGTCTACTAAATCACAATTGATATGACATACATGGTGCTGTGTATTTTGGTTAATGATGAACAGATTTTAATCATTGTGTGTTTCAAAGGAAAGCTATATAGCTGGAGCATGTGTGTTCATGTGGCATCGTAAGTGTGATATTTTATTGCGTTGTAGAACTAGTGCACTCAGGTGGTTCAGACACAAAGAGACAGGGCTGCAGGTAAAGTATCACTGCACTGGCGTAGTACATAATGATAGTATCTTATTTATCCATATGTCATATACAAGCAGCAGTGGGCAAACCGACTTAAGAGTCCAGTCATGTACTTTTTCTGCCTGTGTTCTTAACACAGGTGATTTCACTAATTAGCTCATCTACCTGACTGATGAGTTGTGGTGATTAGGATCAGCTGATTAGGTGAATCTGTTGGAAGAAATATGAGGCGGGACTTGAACTCACTGAACCCAGGCTGTCAGGTTCTGTATACAAGAAATGCAAACACCTAAGCTGGTGTGCGTGCATGTGTGTGCGTGCAAGCGCGTGCGTGCGTGTGTGTGTGTGTGTGTGTGAGTGAGATAGGGGCTGTTGTAGACCACTCTTATGCATCACATCCCCACCCCCCATGCCCTGCTGCATTGCCCCCACACAAAGCCTGAGTGAAACAAAATACGGTGTTTCTAGTGTTAATGCGGTCTGTGTGTCTCTCCTCTACCCCCACCACCCCTCACCCTCTCCTAGGCTCGTCTCCTGCTCTGACCCCTTGGTATATCCAGGATTAAAAATGAGCATAAGCAGCGATGAGGTCAACTTCCTGGTGTACAGATACCTGCAGGAGTCAGGTAAGCCAAGGCAGTTGTCACGACCTGCTGGTCAGAACAGTCAGTAGAACTATATCCACAATGCAGGAGTAGTCTAGTGGTGCATTTCAACATTTTCAACGCCTGTGCTGATAGTGTTCCTGCACTGGCAGATCTTATTGTACATAACAGTCTCATCTCTTTTTTATGACGGGGAGGTGTACCCATTTCCCCACTCTGTCTGTGTGGAGGCAGGATTGAACAGATGAAAGAGTTGAGGTGTTGTGTTGTGTTGATGTGCTGTGTAAATGTAGCGCGATTGTGAGTTGAGTTGTCTTGTTTCTCTTTGAGGCTTCTCCCACTCCGCCTTCACGTTTGGCATAGAGAGCCATATCAGCCAGTCCAACATCAACGGAGCACTGGTGCCCCCAGCCGCACTCATCTCCATCATCCAGAAGGGCCTGCAGTATGTCGAAGCGGAGGTCAGCATCAACGAGGTGAGTATACCACAGCAGCCAGGCCACTTGTTTTTGTCGTTGTTGTTTTTGTTTTTGTTGCTGTTGTTGTTGTTTGGAAATCTCACCAGTATACCTGCACCAGCCAGCAGTAGCGAAGTCACACAATCAGAAGCAAAGCCACTGCCTCAGAAGGTTCTTGGGGCTCAGTGGCACCAGACACTATTGTTTTGTTTAGTTGTCCTCAAAAGGTATTTGTGAATTTTAGGTAAAATATATTTATTAATTAAATGTATCAAACTTGTGCAGTCTCTGCTTTGTTAGAATTCAGGATCATTGATTATTTGAATAATTCTTCATGCATGTGTAAAGTTTACTCCACCATCAACAGTCCCTTATGCCTTTTTCACTGTGTGTGTTTTAAGGATGGCACGCTGTTTGATGGCCGGCCAATCGAGTCCCTGTCGCTGATCGACGCGGTGATGCCCGATGTGGTGCAGACGCGGCAGCAGGTGTACCGGGACAAGCTCGCTCAGCAGCAGCAGGCAGCGGCCGCCTCCTCGGCAGCGACATCCGCCAACCCGGCGGCACCTGGGGGCGCCAAGAACGGCGACAACGCCGCTAACGGGGAGGAGAATGGAGCACACACCTTGGCCAGTGAGTGTTCAGCCCTGCACAACAACACAGCGCGTCATAAATGGTTACAACCTTTAGCATATTGGAACCCTTGTTACTTAAATATCTGAAATAGGTGAGCTGTGGGCTTTTTTTTTGGTGAAATGTAAATATAAATTGTTTGTTAAACTGAATGTTAAAATCAGTGTAATTGTTTGGGGTATTTCTCTGCACAAGCTTGAAAATATTGTAATACTGACGTGCACAATACACTTACTTGCAAAGCACAGTTGAAATAACTGATATTTTTTTCATGAGATTAGCTTTCATGCTCTGCAAATCCAGCCCTGCAGCCCTACACACACTACCCAATAGTATTCGCTACTCGCTGTCTGCGGTCTAGCAGTGAACACAAGGCTGAAAAATATTGACACAGAACATTGAAGTGTTTGTCTTTAACAAGTCATATTGCCTTTGTAATACTCAGCAATGTTACTAAATATTGCACATTGTCCTGATGTCCCCAGCCTTCATCCCATGCTTCACTTATGATTGAATGATCAGAAGAAAAAATCACGGCAGTCAGTTTTTCACAAGATGCCACAACCCTGATGTTCAATGGTGTTTCACATTTTACCTCACATTGTCACCCTCAGACCACCATGTCCTGATGTCGTACAGCCTTCATCCCTTGCTTCAGTTATGATTGAATGATCAGAGGAAATTGACAGTCAGTTTTTTGCAAGACCTTGATGTTCAATAGTGTTTCACGTCACATTGTCACCTGGCTGTTCCCTCAGACCACCATGCTGAGATGATGGAGGTGGACAGGGCGGTGGAGATCCCTGCCAGCAAAGCAATGGTGCTGCGTGGCCACGAGTCAGAGGTGTTCATCTGTGCCTGGAACCCCGTCAGCGACCTGCTTGCCTCTGGGTCAGTCTCTCTCCCGCTGTTTCCTGTTCATTTGCTATTGCACGATTTAACCATCTTATTCGCTGCTAGTAGTTGTTGTCATGTCATGAAATGCATCAGTGAAGTCAAATCAATCAAGAAATCAAAACGACCTAGGTGTATGAATGGTTCATTCAGTTTTGCATCCTAATAACAGTATTTGTAGTGATGTTCATAACCTAATTTTGTTTCTGAGGATGTATTCATCTTTTTGTGTGTCTGCTTGTATCTGGTTGCAGGTCTGGCGACTCGACAGCTCGTATCTGGAACCTGAGCGAGAACAGCTCAGGCGGTTCCACACAGCTGGTCCTGAGACACTGCATCCGAGAGGGTGGCCAAGACGTGCCTAGCAACAAAGACGTCACCTCACTCGACTGGAATGTAAGTTGTCCCGCCAGAGGTATCCCTTGGCAACCGGCCAGAGCAGGAAATATGTTTCCCGTGAACTCCTGGGAGTTGCCACATGAATCCGTGCACTCTCTGATGTTGCCCTCTGACCCACACCCGCAGTCGGTGGATTGTTTTGCAGCCTAATTGCACTCAAGCACAGAAATGGGTAAATGCTATAAACGGTAGAGCAGCCTTTTGTGGTAGGCTGGTGCGTGGAGAGTGATTGGTTTCTGCCTTGATCCTTGCAGAGTGAGGGGACGCTGCTGGCGACTGGCTCCTATGACGGCTTTGCCAGAATATGGACTAAAGACGGTGCGACTGCCATATCTCTCTCTCCATCTCTTTCTTTCTTTGTCTCTCTCTCTATCTCTATCTCTCTCTCTCTTTCTCTCTGTCTCTCTCTCCATTTCTGTCTCTCTCTCTGTGTGGATTTCAAAACAATTAGATTGTTTGGTCTGTCTGGTGACATTGGTTTTAATGGAATGTTTTTTTGTAGGTAACCTTGCCAGTACATTGGGCCAACACAAAGGTCCCATATTTGCTCTGAAATGGAATAAAAAAGGCAACTTCATACTCAGTGCTGGGGTAGATAAAGTAAGCTTTCTCTACAAGCTTTTTTTTCTTTCTTTCTTTTTGTATGAAACATTTGTATGATGGAGATTCCTGTTGATTACCCTGTCTGTGTTCTGTCCTGCAATCAGACCACAATCATCTGGGATGCTCACACAGGAGAAGCAAAACAGCAATTCCCATTCCATTCTGGTGAGCACAGCTGATATGTGTTCATTGTAATAAAAGACTCCTGCTTCTGTGTTGCTAAGCATTCTATACAATTTTTTATTTATCTCTTACTTTATTTATCTTATTTATGTTATTTATGTACCTACTTGTTATTAATAATCTGTGACTGCCCTCTCACAGCTCCTGCCCTGGACGTGGACTGGCAGAGCAACACCACGTTCGCCTCCTGCAGCACGGACATGTGCATCCACGTCTGCAAGCTGGGCCAGGACCGACCCATCAAGACATTCCAGGGCCACACGGTACCACACACCTGCCTCACCAAACATACTGCTCTCGCCCCCCCCCCCCCCCCCCCCCAATCTTGTCTTGTGTCTGTCCTTGAGGTAATAATGCATGCAGCAACTTTTTGAGCAATGTTGCCAGGCAACAACACAATAGGCTCCCAATGTTCTGATTTGGATTGTCGTCACAAACTGACTGCTGACGATTGTAAGTTCTTCTCATAAAATTGTCATGACGGATATCACTGAGGGTGCCCAGCCAACTTCTGTTGGCATTGCTCAATAAGTTGCCATGTGTACATTTACCCAGTGGGAGTGTCTTCGCTGTGGGCATTGCCTCCCAAGTAGCCTGACCACAGCTCTCAGAGAGGCTGCAGAGTAGTTTCTGTCCTCCTCTGTCCCCACTTGCTTTACTCAATGTGCCTGACAGACTGTCTTTCTCCCCCGTCAGAATGAGGTGAACGCCATCAAGTGGGATCCCCAAGGCAACCTCCTGGCCTCCTGCTCTGACGATATGACTCTGAAGGTTGGGAAAGATCACTCACTGCTCCAGAGAGCTTGTGATTTTTTAATGAAATGCTGTGCCACAGATACTGGACTTAGAGTGTGTGTGTGTGTGTGTGTGTGTGTGTGTGTGTGTGTGTGTGTGTGTGTGTGTGTGTGTGTGTGTGGTGCAGATCTGGAGCATGAAGCAGGAGGGCTGTCTGCATGACCTGCAGGCCCACAGTAAGGAGATCTACACTATTAAATGGAGCCCCACAGGTCCAGGCACCAACAACCCCAACGCCAACCTGATGCTAGCCAGGTAACATGGAAAGTTTCAAAATTTTTACAAAGGATGTACCTCAAAGTGCTTCGATAGTTTGGCAAAAAAAAAAAACACAAGACGGCAGAAAACACAAGGTGTGTTGTAGTCCAGTAGCAGTAGCAGGTTGCTGTCGAAAGCTCTGCTTGTGTCCCCCAAGCAGCAAGCATCAGGACGACAGGGGTAGATTTAAAAAATAAATAAATAAATAAATGTTCTGTCCCAGCTAAAAACATTTGCATGTGGGTGTAAATGCAAGTGTTGTGTTTTGTCCGCATGTCTCACCCCAACCACTGTTCTGCAGCGCCTCCTTCGACTCAACGGTGCGGCTGTGGGACGCCGAGCGCGGTGCCTGCATCCACACGCTCACGCGCCACCATGAGCCCGTCTACAGCGTCGCCTTCAGCCCCGACGGACGCCACCTGGCCAGCGGCTCCTTCGACAAGTGTGTGCACATCTGGAACACGCAGGTATGCCAGCTTCACCGCAGAGCAGCTTTATAATTGTTGCACATGTCAGCCTGCTTATGCAGGGTTGCAATCATGCAGTCATTTTGTTTTGTTTGGGAAAGGTTAGGGATTGACAAGCAGGACCATACATTTGTGTGTGTGTGTGTGTGTGTGTGTGTGTGTGTGTGTGTGTGTGTGTGTGTGAGTGTGTGAGTGTGAGAGAGAGAGAGAGAGAATGTGTGTGTGTGTGGGTCAGAGAGGCAGAGTTAGAGAGAAAGGGAGATGCGAGCTGGGGAGGGATGAAGATGGGGGAAGGGGGAGGGATGGATGGATGGAGGGAGGGAGGGAGGGTGTGTTTTCTGTTTACATGTGACTAATGCTGTGTTTGGACCCACAGAGTGGCGCGCTGGTAAACAGCTACAGGGGAACAGGAGGCATATTTGAGGTCTGCTGGAATGCAACGGGGGACAAAGTGGGAGCCAGTGCATCAGACGGATCAGTAAGTGCCACTTGTAGCCCGCTGAGACACTACCCTTCAGCCGTTTTAAACCTTAAAAAAACATCCTGTCCTGATGCTTAAAGCCATTAACTTCAAAAAACCTGCAGGTACTGTTTTGTTTTTGTAGCAGTGTCACGAGACTGAAGCCTCGTTCTCCTCTCTCCTTCCTCAGGTGTGTGTGTTAGACCTGCGGAAATGATGCCGCCAACAGGGAGCCATGGACCGACTCTGAATGTGTACATAGCCAAATTGACTGTCTGTCTGTCCCTGGTCCATCCACTGCTGTAGGTCCTTCCTGAAGTCACCCACTGTTCAGTCCACACATACTGAGGCGGCAGCCTCTCTCTTGTGCGCCAGTCAAACCATAAAGCAGATGCCGTTTTTTTTTTTTTTTTTCGTTCTCAATTACAGGACTGTTGAACTGTTGAACACACGTACACACAAGCCGAGGCCACATATCGCTGTTTGTGTCTCTCTCGCTTTCTTTTACACTTTGTGTCAGTAGATTATACATTCAGTTCGTACATTACTGCTGGTGTGTGCATATTGTACATATCAGTGTTTCAGTTTGCCATTGTGGGGCTTGTTTGAGTTGGACGTTTTTTGGGAATTTATTCCCCCACCCCACATCCAGGTTTTGATAGTCTAAGAACTAAGAACCACCTTGACCAAGGTTCTTTACACAGGGGTTACAGACATGTGGTCTGAAACTAGAGTGGTGATTGAGGAAGCACACTTGATGGGTGTGGCACAGACACTTCTTTGCATATGGCAATCCTTCAGCACATCCATGACAATGCCAAAACTCACCACGGTATAGAGAAGCTTGGCACCAGATGTGAGCATCGTATATCTTTTCTGTTTCCCCTTTGCAGCTGCGGGGGGTTTTTTTTTTTTTGTTTGTTTGTTTTTGTTTTGTTTGTTCTTTTTTTTATTGTTAATATTAATAAATGTGACAGCCCCACAGAAATAAATTACTGAAATGGATGTCTCACTGTAACAACTGACTGGCCTGAGCCACACAGTGCACATTGCTGACTTTTCTTTAAACACTTCTTGTGTGTGTGAAGTGCTATGGCTGTGCAAACAAACACATATTAACTCTCTTCAGATTCTGCAGTCTTATGTACTATCAGTTACTTTCCTCTCTGTAAGGCTTGTCCAAGTGTGTGTGGTAGCCGAGATGGTTAATGAGAGCTGCTCCCTGTGGCTGCTGTTGATCCATGTACTTTAATTGTTTAAGTCCAAAAGGGTTCCAGGGGAAACTAAAGAAAGTGTGTGGCAGCGAGGTAACCTTCAGTTGTCCGATTATTGAAACTTTTTATTACGTACTGTTGCCGTTTGTCGGTTAAGTCTGATGCCCTGTGGACATTTGCCACTGACAGACTATGCGAGGGAATGCTCATCCATAATTTAACTGCCCTTGACACATTTGCAGGGCCTCAGTGGTGAATCTTCATTTTTCATTTCGTTATTTTTATGCCATCATCATCATCATCTTTAGTACAGGAACCTACCAGTCCAGCACATCCCAGTGGCGGGTAGTTTATGGGATGGCACCCTGGCTCTCTTAGGTAAAGCATTGTGTCATTTCATGTGTGCACAGAACCAGACACAGACACTGAACTACACCAGTGACTTGGATCCAGGTGGTTGTTGGGCCTACTGCATTGTGAAGGCAGCGAGCTCCTTGTCTGTGCAATGGCCTTGAGCACTATCTTTGTCACATTTGTTTGCCAAGGAGGAAGACATAGTTTTCATTTATGATGAAGTGGGGTTTTTTATACACAGTATCATCTAGTTCTGGGCTGCAGGGTCATAAAAACAGACTTTAAGAAAAATATGTCAAGAAACTGAAAGTAATGGGGTATATATATATGCTATATATATGCTACTTCAATGAGCGCATATATATAAATATATGTTTATATAAAATATGCTACTCCTATGAGCAGCTTTTTTTTAATTAAAAAAAAGAATGATTTTGAGACATTCATGAGTTTGGCACAGTTCATGTGTTTCTTCTGAATAAATGTCATTACCATTAGCTGTAATGTATAGTGTTTTATGTTTGTCCATTTGTTTTGTTTTAAGCGATGAAATACCATTACACAGTCATAGCTATAGTGGAGCTGCTGCTTCCCCCAGTCAACCACAAGGAATTTATTTCCCTGCACTTTAAATGAACTTGATTTTAGCCAGCACTTAAAGATGGTTGGAAGGAAGTGTGTGTGTGTTTTGTTTTTTTTTCCCCCATCTGGAATTATCCTCTCCACTTTTGCCCCACTCTAGAGCCTGTGCAGGTGTGTGTGTGTGCCTGAGCAGAGGGGAGGTGCTTTGAAACAGTGTTGAGAGAAAGTGCGGTGGCTTGGGGCCAACTTCATGGCATTCCATGTTGTACCATTCAGTAGCGTAGCATAGCATTGCAGGGCTCACAAAGCCAAACCTTTCTCATAAATAGCCTCCATTGCGATTTTAGCCTCATGTGTTTTTCTTTTCTTTTTCTTTTTTTTTTAATTCAAAATGTCACAACTTAATGTTTTTTTTTTTGTAAAGAGTTGAGAGTATTTTGAAGTTTGCTTTAATATAATCAACAGTAATTAGATTGTATCATAAGACACTATTTATTATATTGTCTACGACAGTGGAATGGTATTTTATAATGTCTTGATTTTGAAAGAGATGCTTTTTACAGTGCATTTGAGTGTTTTTGCTTCATTTTTGGTTCAACCTAAAAATGCCTAGTTTTATCTTTACTATGTCTGTGACCCTTGACGTTTTTTGTACTTTGAAAACTTTTTATAATTCTGTCTACAGAAGGAAAACACCTGGCTGTACCTTACCATCCTCCTGGACCACACGAATACTTGTTTGATATATATATTTTTTTCTTGATTGCTCTGTGTCCTTGTCCTGATGTACCATGCCCCCCCCCCCTTCCTCCTTCTCCTCCTCCTCCTTGCTCACATCCCATTGCAGATACTATCTTTACAATGCTGATCTGGCTTTTGTGATTTGAGTCAGGTCAGAGAAGAAGTTCAGAATAAAAATATATTTTGATAATATGATTGTTTGTCTTCTGCTATTAAAACATTTTAGTCACAAGGTGTTCCTGTAAAAAATCTGGAGAAGTGATATATAGAAATGCCACATATAATCCACATAAACTAAAAGACTTGCATTAAATGGTAATTGGGTGAGACTTGCTCCCTCTACACATTTGTGACCATTTGCAATGTATAGTCAGTCATTTAGCTGTTGAGGTGGGGGTGGGTGGCATCATTAGATAAGCCTTTTTTGCAGATAGATACCTTGTGGGATCTTGTGATTATACTCCATGTAGCCTTTTAGTAAATGTCATTTAGTTAACTCTTCTGACTGCAGTGTAACAACAACAACAACTCTAAAGTCATAACCATGCTCCATATTTTGCTTCACAAAAGTACAGAGGTACAGTATTTTTGTCCATATCTGTATGTTTTGCCCTTACAACCACATCTGCAACATCAGTGCATGTTATTCACTGTTTTAGGGCGATGGGTGGCCCCCAGTGGCTGCAAGTGGTACTTGTCTAAGGTTTCTACCTGATGTGCAGAACTGTAGTCAGTCATTTGACCTTTCCTACTTGGGCCTTGCGTAAAATCAACTGCTCACCAAGGACCAGTATGAATTCAAGAGGCTTCAGTGGTTTGTTTTGCAAAAGCTGATAGTGTAATACTGAAGGCATGCTTTAAGTTGTGTTTGTATAGCACATTTAAAAAACAAAGTTGAGCCTTTTTACATACTATGCAAGAAAGGGGCAGGAGTTGTGCCAGCAGTAGAAAGGATGCAAATAGTAAGGCATAGTTATTGTTGGTTATTGTCAGTTAAAATAGTTAAGATCAGTGTGTGTGTGTGCGTGCCACGTGCGTGTGTGTGTGTGAGTGAGAGAGAGAGAGTGGCCATCCGGTAGAAACTCAGCATCCATTTGGGCATGTCAACACCATCGTACTATTAGCACTTGATACCTGGACAAACCTTTTGTCATTCTCGGACCATCTATGACGTGTGTCCTGAGGCGCAGTGCAATAGGCAGAACACACTATGACCAGTGGCTTGTTGTCAAACCACCTACTGAGAGCTGGTTCAGGAGGACTTTGTTGAGGTTTGCTACGACACAAGGACTTTAAATTGATAGTGCACATAGCCATTTCTTCAAACATGCTGTAGTCATGGATATACTGTTCAGAACAATTCATTGGGGTACAGTTTTTGCCTGTTATGGCTTCCCTGCTTTGAAGAGACGACCATCAGTTGCGGGTTGAATCTTATTTAAAGCACCAGAGAAAGGGAAGAAATGTGTCTCTGTGATTTGAGGGTGAATCTTTACAATGATTTCAGAATCATCATTTATTCATAATCTTGTAGTAATACAATTATAAGGCTAAGGTTTTACATTGTATAATATTACAATGTAACTAATATGTGTTATGTCTATATATATAGTAATACATGTAAAGAATGTAGAGTCAAGGTATACATTGTTTTCCTGCGCGACGTGGCATGGAGCATGGACTGTTCTGTTCGCCCTGTCTGAATTTCATTCTTAGGTTCCTTAAGTACAGTTTTAATAATAATAATAATAATAATAATAATAATAATAATAACCTGTATTTGTATAGAACAATTCATACAAGATGTAGCTCAAAGTACTTCAACAGTTTGGCAGGAACAAACACAAGGCAGCATTTGTTGCGTCTTGATGGCGAAGGGAAAGGTTGTTCAGGCACCGTTAACAGTTCCTGCTTGTGCTTAAGTGCAGTTTTAAGTAACATTCACTCCACCTTTCACAGTCAATCATTTCCTTCTCATTGCAAAACATGTTGGGGGGGGGGGGTTAGATCAGATCAGGGAGCCCAGAGCTTTACAGGGGCACACAAAGGACTATGATACAGTTGGGATTGGGGCCCAAAGTTATTTTCTTCCAGGGTCCCACAATTCTTAGCGGTACCCCTGATTAACCCTAAAATATTGGGGTAAAATGTGCCACTGATACAATACTAAAGTAATGATTGAAGGTAATTGTATAAAAAAATTCAAGGTAAAACATGCTCACAGAAAATTGTTATGCACTTATTTTGTTATTTTGGTGATGGATGCCATTGTCTTTCATGAGAAAGAGGATATTCCCAAAAAAGGGCTATCTACTTCAGAGAGATTATAGCATGTTTTGAAGAGAAATATTCCAAAATATGAATGCATTATGAAAAATAGGTTCTCAAATTAAATGACCTAGCTCCAAATGTCTTTATAAAGGCTATCAGCATAACCGAATGTAATTAGGCATGTTATAGTTAACGGTGGTTTATTAACAAAATAAATGGATTACATCAATATCTTTGGTAATACCACTCCTACCCACGCCTTGCTTCATGGATGTATTTAGTTTGTCATTGAGATTTAAGATTGAAGTTGTCCTTGAAGCCCGTTCAAGGTAATGTTTAGCCCATGTGATAGTCAGGAGGCTGCACATGAGTGCTTATCATTATGATAAGCAGTGCAGTGCCACAATAGTGTGAATAAGCAAATGAACAAACGAATGAATGAATGAATGAATGAATGAATGAATGAATGAATACCAGTTTTGCTTCACTGCATGAATGAATGAATGAGTGAATGAATGAATGAATGAATGAATGAATGAATGAATGAATGAATGATTAAATAAATACAAGTTTTGCTTCACTACCACATGGGCACAAATTTGCATACAAACATACACTTAAGAACATCTGCACAAAGCACACAGCATTCAGCAATGCTTGTAGGATAACAAGGCTATTTTCATTTTTGATCAAACTGGTGCAGAAGCCTATTCGGGAACGGGAAGCATAAATATATAAACCGACTTGTTTGTCCACCTTTGTGAAAAAGTCAGTTAGGTGGCAGAAGTGCTACCAGGAAATGTGTTTGGGTTAATTGTAAATCCCGGTGTGGTTTCGAAAGGCACAGGAATGAGCCTATTCCTGTTTCAGGGTCTGTCTTGTCTCAAATATGGTAATGTTCATGAATTTCATAGCCATTCCTGTAAATGGCTGCCAACCTTTAGTAAATATGGGTCACCTGTCTTTGTTCTTAATCCTTTGTCAGGCTGCTGATTGCTGTCCTCTGCTTAGTTTTTGAGATTGCACTGCATAGACACTTTTGTATTGTATTTGGGATCATTCCTACTTTTTTCCTTACCCCTACACATTTCTGGAGCTGAGTTGCTTAAGTGTTAAAATAAATATGAATTGCCATACGCCTGCTATTCTGCCTCTGAGGTTTTCCCCATACAAACGGTGATCCATTGCTGAGGGCTGCCACAGCCATTTACATATCTCTAATCATTAACATCCACAAAAGCACGTAGCCTTTCAGAAGGACAACACTCAGCACAGCACACACACCACACTCCCAAGCCACTTAACCTGTGGCATGTAGTTAGGAGATACCCTGTATTTCCAGAGATGAAGTAAAGCTAAATTTTTAAAGCGAAAATGCACAAAGTTGCAATATTTCTTTCAAGTAGTGCTGTAGTGTAGAAGTTACACATTACTGTGCGAAAGATTATTTGCACAAGACAGTACAGGGTGCACATTTATGGTTTTACGTCATGTGTTGGCAGAACATTATGGCACAAACAAAAAAAAACACACAATGGTTTTACAGCATGGCACAGAATAAATCTGAAAATAATAATAGCAATAAATTAAAAAGTAAAACTAGAAAAGTAAACACGGACAACACCCCTTTATACAGAGTACACATAGTGAAGTGAAGAATGACGGTGTTTTTGAGAAGAATGACCTGCAGTACTGTTTTCAAAATTCTCACCTTTGACCAGCCTTTGTTAGGGTGAAGCCAAAGCTGAAACCATGGTCCCAAATTGTGGATCTAACAGTTTCTCACTGGCAATGTGCCTGTCCCTTGCCTCCTCTGAGTGACTGTTGCTAACCTCTAACTATATATACATTTTTTTCTAGCTGAAGCCCTTGTTCATCTCTTTGTTGTTCTTCCTCTTTCAGCAGCACAGAAAAATGTCATGTGTAGGTGGTCTGTAGGCAAGCCTGCGAGTCAAAGTTTCATTAGATGTACCTTTACACTAATTTATAAAAACATGATTTAAATAAAACTACACACCTAACTTATTAAAAGTCAAGATTTACTCAAAAGCATTTTTAATTTAATATAAATGTATAAAATATGATGTTTCAACAACATATTAAAAAAGGGAATAAGACAACTGGTAACAAGTATAATTTTGATCAGCATAGCAAGTAACTGTAAATGAAAAAGCAGGAAACTCATGTGTGGGGTTGGACTGAAGCAGGGGTTGTCAAACTGGGGTGTGTATGGGTACCCCTGGGGGCCTTTGGATCCATTCTAGTGGCTCCACAAAATAGATGTGTGAATGGGTTCTTAGCTCTCACTAGCGTATAGATAAAGTCAAAGGGTTGCACTTTATGTAACTCTCCCTGTTACATCAGTTAGGTACAGTGTAACAAAGTGTGTAGCAATATGTAACATTATGTACTTACACTGCAGCACTACACCGTAGGGTTACAGTGTAAGTACATAATATTACATGTTGTTACATGTAGGTACACTAAAAAAGGAACTGTAAAATAAAGTGTTGCCAAATTAAGATATAGACTGTTAAGTGGAAAAAGAGCTTTCATTTAAACTGTCACACATATAATCCTTTGCCACTACATTATTGTGTACACAGTTAAAATTTTTTGTAGGTTTGTAGGTGATACTTGACAGAACAGACTGACAGTGAAAAGTCTGAGAACCACTGTACTGAAGCATTTGCTGTTTGTTTAAAACAGTAAGAGACTTTATAAAATGTAATAAAATGTTGAAAAGTGGCTAGATGGGTGTTGATGTTATAGTATACTCATACTAAGTATCATTTTGAGAAGTTCACTTCCAAAAATGAACTGAGAAAAAAACAGAACTCTACAACCCATTCATCCTATTTTGACACCAACATCCTAACACCTGTAACAGAAACTTGGTGGTTTATTGTCACAGACCTACTTTACATGGCCTGACTAGAACACTGCATTGCCCAACTTCCCTTTGTTGTAATGTACCGGTACTAACTTTTTTTTAAGATTTTTGACATGCTTATTTGAAAGCACTCTTAGTGTATGAGTCAGTGTAGCTTAGAAGGAAGTTCAAACCTCTAAATCCACAAACCGTTAACCTATTTTCTTTCTGTTTAGGAAATGTTGTTGTGCACTGTGGTGAAAAAACTCTACTCAAACAGAGTAGTTTAAACACAAAACAGAATTCTGAATTTCCTACAAAAAGAGACTAGATGAGACAAGCAAAACTAATGATTGGAGAGTCTTTTATTCACAACACCACTCAAAACCACCAGCTTGCCTTCCTGCTAAGCTTGTTCCGGGAGGAGTTGCTGAATGAATCAATGTCCAACTAGGTGTTCTGAGGAAGACCCACTTATTTCTATCCATTCAGGCAGCAGGTGTTTCCTGTTGCGTGCTACAGTTGGTGCACTTATTCTGCTCATGTGCTTATTCTTGTACCCATTTCTGTGGTCAGTGCATTGTCTGTTTTGTTCCAGTTAATACCTCACTTTACTCAAAATCGCATCTTAACTTTTGCTCTGGTCACTGTGGTTGAACCAGTTTCACTCTTAGTCTGTCACCAGCATCTCTTTTTTTTTAGGTCAAAGTGTTTTTGTCAGTACATTTCCGTCTTCTTTGCTTGTTATCTATGCATCTCCTAAGTAAGAACAGTGTTGTTGGTGAAGAGTACCTTAAATGTCATGATCTCAGAACCAACCCTTAAGACCTCGGAAATATTCTCTACCAACATCTCTTTTGTCCTGTCTAGATCATTAAAATGCTTCTTTTTTTTTTTTTTTTTTTAAAGTTTTACACACATTTTTCATCACCATGTCATCAACAAACATTCTTCCACAGCACACCTGTCAATTAACCAAGGAAAGTGTTTTTCTTAAACTGCTTGTGAGAGGAGTCCCGAGATATATAATTAGACTCCTGGTTTTCTGGTATGCTCATCAGACAATGCAGGTCCAATAAGGGTGTGCTGTCTCCACAGTGTGATTTAATGTTTACATTGATTAGCTGTCAAACCAACTGAATGGTCGTAGCACACAATGTTTGGTTAGATATTATTTATTATCATTATTCACCTCATGTATGCTGATGATCTGGCTATTCCTAGCCCATGTAGTGCTGGCCTTCAGCAATAACTGAAAGTTTGCTCACAATATGGAACTATAATGATTACATTTAATGCTATCATATCATGATATCATGGCAGTCAGAAGTAAAGAAAACAAGAAGATAATCTTCCCACCGTTTTATCTGTGTAATACTCCACTTGAGACATAAAAGGAAATAGAATACCTTGGTCATATTCTTAATGATGATATGAGCAACAATAAAGATATGTATCGACAGTGTCATAACTTCAGTTCAGTATGCTCAGGCGAATATGCTGATCCGCAAGTTTAGTATATACTCTGCAAGCTTAAAATTATTTCTTTATTTAGAACCTTTTGGACACCCATGTATACAGCTCACCTTTGGAGTAGTTACAGGAAATGTATCCTAAGGAAGGAGACTGTGGCTTATAATGATGAAATCAGGCCGGTCCTTCAGGTACCCATTGGTATAGTGCCAGTCACTTACTGGTTGCTGGTGTATCCACATGTGAGGCACTTCTTAGGAACCTGATGTACAAATTCAAGTCCTGCTGGGATGCTTGGATTACATCATAGCAGGTCTAACAAGCCATAAAAGAAGCTGTGTAAGGTATTCATCTAGGCTTAGGAAACACTGGCAAAGATAGGCCTACTGCGTGCACTTACATCAATGACCTAATTGTTGGACTTATTGTTATTGCATGATGGCTGTCTCTGTGGTTTGTTTTTTATCTACCTTTTTTTATTGTATTCCTCTTTATGATATGGACCCTGCTGTGAGTCTGTAATAAAGATTAAATAAGAATAACTGTCACACATAATCACTGTAAACAACTCAGAGTTGACAGTTTCATACCACACCTCCAGTCTGATGCCTGGGCCTTCACTTCCTGAAAATTATGTGAACATCTGGCAAATAGCACTGTTGAGCTAAATTGCGTGTGAAATGTTTACATTGTGTGTATCCTATATTGCCACACAAGGTGAACTAATTCAGAGCCTACAAAACAATAAAACTTTAAATGTCAGCAGAATTGAGGAGACAGTAAGTGTCTTCAGAAAACAGGATAGAGTTTACAACCTCCATCTACATTAGTGGAAATGCAGGGGAGAGGCTGTGCTACTTTACATGTCTTCGGATCATCTGCAGGGATTACCTCAGGTGGACAGAACACAGCTGCTGTCACACACACACACACACACACACACACACACACACACACATACACACACACACACACACACACACACACACACACACACACACACACACAAATCGATGCCTTTACTTCTGCTAGCATTCTCACAAAGCGTGGATGCCCACTTCAGTCTTGATCAGTTTCAGGCTACAGGTCATCTTCATCAGTTTTACATGTGTGCGGTGTAGCAAGGCACTGGCAACCTTCGAAGGGTGTATTTACATGGCACGCAGCTGCACTGCAAGGGATAAGAAAGCCCTACAAAGGGCGGGTAAACAAACAGCACAATTAAAAGTAAACCACTCTATTCCGCTCACTCACAACACCTATTATTGCACTCGGCTCAGGAGAACACGGAGCATCATGTAAGTATTATGTAGCATCTCCAGCCACCCTGCACTGGCACTTTCTGCCCACTGGAAGATGGCTCAGGGCTATCCAAACAGGCGCAGTAAGTCCAGGACCAGTGTCTATCCCTATGCCATAAAACTGTTTCAAAACTACTGCAGTAGTGCTTTGATCTAACTCTTTTTTGGAGAAAATTAAGGCAACATGCTGCGTGGGTTATTTTTTTTAACTTGTCCCACACCTTTTCAAGTATCATGTTACTTAAACAGTGCACGTTCAACCAGTGTAAAAAAGATCCATGCAGCACGTTGCAAGCAAGTTTTAGTAAGTATTTTTAAGTTGTTTCTAAACATCATGTTTTACCATGTAGACTCAACATGCACTCATTGGCTTATTACCTTTCTATTTTGTTATTTATTAAATTTTAGTATGCAAAGAGAGTTTTCAGTAAAGACTGTATTGGTACAGTCCTTTAACATATGACAATGAACTTTGGAATTTAAAACTTAACACCAAATGAATAATTAGACACTATATTCCTTGACATGACACTGTATTAATAAATAACACTTTTGGAGAGTATGATATAATAAATAAATACATAAATATATAAAACCATATATATATATATATATATATATATATATATATATATATATATAGTAGGCCGATATGAGATGGCCTACAGCATGAAAAGAGTATATGAACATTTATAGATCGACTACTTTCTTTTCAGATAGGCTATGCAAAATTTCACAATTATATATATATATATATATGCAACATTTTGCAATTGCAGAACAGCCCCAGGCACTCGCCGAATTAAAAGGAAGATCAGATTTTTTTTTCTAGCAAGTTCAGACAGAGCACAACACGTGGGAAAAAAGCTATAGACGTTCTTTAGTGCAAGCAACAATGTCTGTTACAGGCCCATTTCCTCTTTAATGAGTGCGCAAAAGAGAACATTTAAAATCATAGTAGGCAGTATCAATACTTAATTATAACATAGCGTTCAGGTTGCCCACAACTTCTCATTAATTACTGACGTACAATAGTGCACACGGACAGCCGATCACCAACTCGTGCTGTTCTTCCTGTCTTCTCAGAAGACTCTCTTCCTGCCGAGCAGCATTTCAGGGAGTGGTTCACGACATACAGGGCAATTTCCCCTTGTCGCAGAGTAGGCTAGTAAGTGCTTTACTGTAACGCGCTTGTTGGAAACTTCTGAGCGACAATTTAGAAATGTGGTGAGTGCATGTAGTTTTTTCCATTTGGTTTATTTATATCTTAAAATGTTTTAAACATCTTTAAAAGAAGCTAATATATCTATGTAAAATGTTTTGACGTTCATTTTAGTTCGTAGTCTACAGTAAAGAAATACAGCCGTCATGGTAGAAAACCCGGTCGGCTCCCGGAAAGGTAGAAAGGACAGCCGACATCCTAATCGCCGAGTGTCTGAAGTGATGAGAATATCGATATTCTAATGCATAATTAAACACTGTGTTCTTTTAAGAAGGCTGCTTCATACCACGCGCTTGTCATAAACGGTGGGTTATGTAGCCTAGCAGAAAATTTGCACCGACCTAGGTCTAAAGTTCACGAGGTATGGCTATCACAAAGTAACTGAAACCGTTCTATAGGCAGCCAGACAACGAGTCATCTTCAAGGTTATGTTCTCTCTTTGTGTAGAAGGCTCCTAGACAAAAAGGCATACAAATTGCAATACAGAAAATGCGTTCCACACTGAAAATACTTTCCCAGGTTTGAATCTTTTCTGAAAATATTTATTTGCTACTATACTAGTGTAGGCATTGTATTGTAATCAACAGGAAACCATGTGTGAAGTTATGGGCTAATGCTGATGAAAAGGTCATTTGGTTGAACAAAATATAAGCGATGGCATACAGGCGCATTTCAGTGAAATAGACCACCGTGGAAAAGTTTATTTCAGCCATGTGAAATGCAAAAGCAGGCCCAACCAAGTAATGATGACATGAACATAACATACTTTTCAGTTTCAGGCTGGAACTTCTGTATTTTAAAATATTTTTCATAGGTGTAGTGTTTAGTATGGTCTAGTTTCAGTATTCCGAGAGACTGGGAAGTCCGCGTTCCCATTAGCTGTAAGCTGTAATCATCAAAAAATAAAGGGAGCAAAGGCTTTAAATATCTCATTTAAATACATGGAATTGAATTAACCTTTTCTTGGTTTTCTAATGCATTGAGATGCACTTGTAGTTTGTGTACACTGATACAAAATTGAGGATGCATTTTGTTTTAAAGCTAAACCAGTTCAATACTAGGCTAACTTATTGTCATTTTAAATTCAGAGTAATTAAAATGACTAATTTATATTAGGTTTTATAAGTCACGTGTATTTTTTTGACAATTTAATAGTTAATAGTTAATATTTTGCAAGTTCTAATTATCTCTGAATATCCCACAGTTGTCTAGACAGATGAGACATGAGTCACAACATAGTAGCATCCTATTTAATAGTCTTTTGTGACAATAGAGGTGAAGGAAGAAGGCAGTTTAGACAGATGAAAGTGAGTCACAACATAGTAGCATCCTATTGAATAGTCTTTTGTGGCAATAGAGGTGAAGGAAGAAGGCAGTTTACATTATATAGCCTACTATCTGCGGGTCTGATTGATATCGATATCACCTACAACACAGCAATGGTGTACCCTAGCAGCCATGGGCTAGTGGTTAAGGACTTGGACTTGTTGCCAAATGGTCACAGGTTGAGTTCTCATGCTGACAGGTAGCCCATGACCAGCTCTCAGATCTATTAACTATCATCTATTAACTATTAACTTCTCCATTCCACTCACGGCTTCCCAGACACCATTGTTATCACTGCTTACACATGGCCCCTGCTTACACCTGTGAAGGGTTAAATGCAGAGATTAAATTTTGTTGTGTGCACTGTATGCTCTGGTGTGGAGTGCTGTGGGATAAATTGGAACTTTACTGAGACGAGAGGCGAAACGAGTACTGGTCATGTAAAACAAAAGTTGAATTTGCATGTAGTAGAGGCCACAAGGTTGTAGTGTTTAAGTAATACCTGTTCACCCATAGTGCCCCAGTCAGACCTACAGCTGCCCTGGCCTGTCTACCTGTGTATGTATGTATGTACAGCCTAAAAAAACATGTTTATTTGTCTGTCTGTGTATGTACAGTCTAGAATAACATGTGTATTTGTCTATCTGTGTCTGTACAGCTTAAAATGGCATTGCAATATTGCGTCGTTTACAGTGTGGTTGTTCCCGGCTTTAACCTTATTTGTGGCGAAAAAAGATGCGGAAATGCATTGGTGGAAATTCTTTATGTATGACAATGGTTAGCAAGTAGTGCAATAGTAGGCTACCTGAAATAGAAAATGCTACTTGGTGTATGGTAATGACATGCAGTCCCTGTTAAAGCTCATTCTATAATTGTACCTTTTTTTAGATTAAAAAGACCAAAGAGGTAAGCCAACCATAGAGCACTGCCCCGTACTGAATAGGATTCTACCAACAAGAATCTTTGTCTGAGAAAGATTGCATACACAGGAAGTTCTCACAGGCGGCATCAACAGATCAAATGCCTCTGTCTACTACTGGACAGAGCTTCAACCAATCAGACCACTGATTCTGATGATGTATGTGTAAGCTCGTGTTTCATTGGTTTGCTCTCAGGGGCAAAGGAGCAGCTGGAAATAGGCCTGTTGGGGGCCCAAGCTGGTAATAAGTACAAGTGGTGATATCTATTTAATACCACCAAAGCGCCAATTATGCCCCTATTATGTAGATTATTGAGTTGACAATGTAGCATTGTCACATTTCTGTCAGGGCCACTTTAGTCAAAATAATTTACTAATTACTAAACATTACATTTGGCGGTAAGAGTTACATTTGGCTGTAAGGCTCTGTTCTGAGACCCCCTGCTGTTCCATGTGACAAACATAGAAAGCCTAAGGCAGGAAGAGCAGCAAAGAAGACCCACCCACAAGGAATACAGAACAGAGCAAGCATTAATGAAAACAGGCATTGATTAAGTAACAATAATAATTATTATTATTACTATTATAATAATAACCTGTACTTGAATGGCACATTTTGTACAAAGAATGTAGCTCAAAGTGCTCCGACAGGTTGGCAAAGGAACACAAGACAGAAATGTACATGACAAGCTTAGTTATAGTCCAGTAGTGCCAGAAGAAATCCATCAGAGTGCTGTGGAGAGCTTCGCTTATGCCCAACTAGTGTTCGAGAAGGGGAGCCCCTCTATGGGGGGCTGGTAGGGAGAAAGTCTCTGAGTGCCTGAGAAGTCTTTGAGCAGGGCAGTTAAGTATAGGCAAGGTTAAACAGGTAGGTCTTCAGTTGATGTTTAAAAGTGTCAACGGATTCTGTCTCTCTGATGTGTTGGGGTAGGGCATTCCATCTCTTTGGGGCATAGTATGAGAGTGCTGCTTCTTTGATCCTTTTGGGTGACCCCCTGTAATCCCTTAGCTGAACAAAGGGCTTTTGCAGGAATGTAAAAGGACAGTGTGTCAGATACAAAATGAGTCAGATACATGATGAGTCAGATACATAATGTGTTGGGGAGGAGGTGGGGAGGCAGTGGTGGCCTGGCGGTTAAGGTAACGGATTTGTGACCACAGGATCGCAGGTTTGAATCGGCCAACTCACATGGCCAGTCACGGCCAGTCAAATGGTACCATCCGAATACACTGCTCCCCAGATGCTGTTGTCATGGCTGCCCCCTGATCATGGGTGTGATAGGTTAATTAGTTAATTTCATTGTGTACACTGTGTCTTGTGCTGTGCTGTGCTGTGGTGTGCTGTGTAATCACAATGACAAACGAGGGCTGTTTGTTAGGTGAGTAGCAAAGTGACTTGCAAAGAGAGCGTCGAGAACAGCCATGTTCTTAAGCAGTTAAAATGGTGCCATACGGTGTTATATCAGCCAACAAGGCAGGTATTTTGGTCAACCTAACTGCCAGTTGATGCAGCTTGACTCCATGGCCTGCCAGAACTAACGCTATGCTTGAAATGTGGAAACATTTAACACTGTAGTTCAAAATGAGGACTTTGCCAGACGAATTTCATCTAAATAAAAAAATAGCATGTGATTGACATGGGCAGAGGGTTGTCTTTTTTATCTTAAAAATCTTAAATTGATAATTTACTACATTTGTAATGTGTATTTCAAGGTATCCTAGGATGCTTAATAAGGAATTAAGCATTAATGCAGCACATTTTCAGGTGTGAGTGAACATGCTTTTTGGCAGGGCCAGATCCAGCTCTCAGTATAGATAGATAGATAGAAAGAGAGATAGATAGATAGATGTTATTTATTATTTTTTGACAGTACATATTTTTTATGAGACAAATTCAGTTACAAAACAAAATCAAAAATATATACAATATTTTAAAATATCCCTGTTCCCATTAGGTGGTTGGGCAAGGCTGTTATTGGGTGGGCCGGGTCTGCTTTTTTTAACCTGATTCACAATATGAGTAATTTGAAACAGAAACTGAAGGGGAACCACCAAGGAAGGCTGTCTAGAACCCACGTGGATATTGTCATTGTGTTGGCACTAGTCTTGTGTAAGCTATTCAGTGTATAGGTATTGCTCAACAGTGCTGCTGATAGACCGTAACCAAACCGTTTCACATATATATTACTGTAAGACAGGCTCTGCCAACAAAGACGCATTTATGAGTGGCTTTATTACTTGCAAGTGCAAGTGCACACCTCCGAGTGTGTACCATACATGTACCCCCCTTACCACTGGCAGACACTGCCTAGAAACTAGAACTAGACCTCAGAACATTTTGTGCCTCTGTTGTCATGTAATGCCTGTTACCATGATGCTCAGTTTAATAGCATATCTTTATTGTTCATGAAACAAACGAAGAGATCTTTATCTGGGAGACTCATATTCACTTTGTCATTGTTTCATTGTGTTTTTTGTCTTTCAGGGTAGTCATCAAAGAAGAGGAGAACCTGAACAAAGCAGTGAACTAATTCAAAATGACTTCAAGAACTGAACCTAAACATCACACAGCTAGTGTGAAAAACTCAATAATGAAAACACCATAGCTTACGTATGCCTCGGCTTTGACAGCTTAGTCTGGAAATCTTGTAAGACCGTAGGATGTTTCGGAATTTTCGGGTCCAGCATTTGCATTTCATGCAGGTGCTCTCCACATGTCTTCTCCTGTCAGGGGTCATGGTTTACTGGGACCAACTGAACAATGCAATGCTGGTTTCCTACTTCTACTTTGGCCCCAGTTTCAGAAACGACAGCTTTGTTATTAGCAAAGAGGAGGCTTATAAATTCAGTGACCACCGATATTTGATAAACCATGCAGACAAGTGCAAGTCTGATGATGTCTTCCTCCTCCTGTTTGTCAAGAGCACACCCCAGAATTTTCACCGTCGTCAAGCAATACGCTCGACCTGGGGCAACGAGAGCTATGCTAAGAGTGAGCTGGGTGTGTCCGTAAAGGTGCTGTTTGCTTTGGGAGAGCATCCGCACCGTGAGACGAGGATGCTGGTCCAGCAGCAGCTGCACAGAGAGGACCAGAAGTACCATGACTTGATTCAGCAGAGCTTCGTCGACTCCTTCTACAACCTCACAGTCAAATTACTGCTTCAGTTCAACTGGATGCAGGCCCACTGTAGTCAAGCTCGCTTTGTAATATCCTCCGACGATGACATGTTTATTCATATGCCTAACCTGGTCCGCTACCTTCAGCAGATCAGCCCGGAGGATGCTCAGGATTTCTGGGTGGGCAGGGTGTTCGTCAATTCAGGACCAGTTCGCTGGAAGAGCAACAAGTATTACGTGTCGCCAGAGCTGTACCCATGGTCTTCCTACCCACCTTACACAGGAGGAGCAGCATACGTGGTCTCCAGAGACGTGGCCTTGCGGATACAGGAGGCTTCCCTCACGCTGAATGCCTCACTCCACATTGACGATGTGTTTATGGGCATCTGTGCCAGTGTCATCGGGGTGATTCCGAAGTCACACAATTTCTTCTCAGGCGAAAGGAAAGCTCCCTATCATCCTTGCATCTACAAACACATGATGACCTCCCACGGGCATGAGACAGACCTGCGGGAGTTGTGGAAGAGTGCCACGAGCCCCGATGTCCAGAGCGTGGATTCTGGCTTCTTAGGAAAGCTCTACTGTTCAGTAACCAAGCTGAGGCTGCTTTGCAACCCATTTAAACTTAATACTTATTCCTGCAGGAGCGTTTTCTAAGATTTGGATTTTGACACCAACAATTCGTTGTACTATAACAACATTTCTTGAATTGTCAGGTTTGAACTTTTAAGTGTTGATTGTTCTTTTCACACATTTGCTGTTATTCTATTTTTCATTTCCCGTAAATTTGGTGACATTCTGTGACATTTTTACTTTATGTGACACACAGAAGACATAATATTTGAATGTTGTGCACAAGTCTTGTAATATTTAAATATTTGTTTGGAGACTGAAGTAAAAGAAAATTGATTACGTGGTCTTGACATATTCAGGACCACATTGTATGTATTCTAAGGTGCGCCTAGAAGTCAAGCTAGTTATGATTTGATGGTTTGGTTTGATATATTAAGAACAGTGATGATTGAAGAGCACTGCAGTCTGAGATGCACTTAGAGATCACCCTATAAAAATAGTGAAAAGATAGTCTGAGCATTGATGATCTGATGTCTTGCTGGATGGAGATTAATGACATAGCCAGACCATTGTTGTACCAAGTCTGAAATTAGCATAAACATCGTCCCACAGACAGGTTTTAATGTAAGAACTGTGCAGGGGCCAGCACAAGAGTACGTCAGGCCAGTTGGTTGGACAGTGACTGGCTCACTCTGGCCTGTGTCAGTTTCTGCCCGTCACAATTCCAGAGTCATTTCAGTTCACTTACGACACCAACTGGTTGAAGCTAAATCTGTGAGGTTACTGGCTTTATTTCAATAAAACAAAGTAACAGTTGTAAGGGACATTTTGGAGCCAGTAATGACATACATGGATATATGTGGGGCCTCAATGTACTTATTTTCTCCAATGGGAGGAAGTGGTTATGCTTGACCCTGCACAGAGAATCAACTTCCTGTACTTTGAAATGTGCAGGAAGGATTGTACAACCACAAAACAAGCTGTAATGCTGTAAGGCTGTAATGCTGTGTTTTGCTATATTTTGTTGTGTGTGTGTGTGTGTGTGTGTGTGTGTGTGTGTGTGTGCGTTTTATCTGCTGTTTTATTCATGTTAAAAAAAAAACGTGTCTGTGAATTCATTTGATTTTAGGTTGTAAGAATGTATTTTTAGGCCTACATTGGGCATACCTAGCACTTGTTTCAATTCAACATGTGTGTATTTCAAAGTAAATGAAAGTAGAACTAATAGTTTGATGGAAGTTGTCATTTTGTTTACATTGCCAGCACTCAATAAACATGATCAGTATTAGATGAAGTGTGTCAGTGAATGACTGTCATGGAGAACACAAACCAAAGTCAGACTTCATACTTTGGTGGCTGGTTTTTCACTTTTTCTAGTAAACCAGTCCCCTCAGAATTGAATAAATAGGGCTATAGTGCTCTTAAACATTGCTTTATGAGGAAATAAGACTGTAAAATGGAAACGTTTTTTTTGCATGATTTAGCATAAATAGTGGGTTGTTGCTAATGGTCTATATGGACGTTTGCTATTGTGGAAATGACACATAATAGCACCACTGTCACTGTCTGGTCAGTACTGTGGAATGTTTCCTTATTAGTCCCTCAATGGGGAAATGTACAGTGTTGCAGCAGGAAGAGCAGTAGGATAAAAAAAATGTAATATGAAGACATACTCTCTCTCTTGTTATACAAAAAAGCTAAAAATAAGAAACTAAAAAAAAAGCTATAAAAAAACAGAATATGTTCTACATTGAACCATTGTAAGTGTTATGGTAAAAATTAATAAGCATAAAAAATACAGAGTAGGCCTATATTGCGCATTGTCCATTGCAAATGAGAGGTATAAAGCACATTGTAGCAGTCATACAGTGGATGAGATTTAGTACACATCCTATACCAGAATACCTGCCATAGCCAGCTCGGAGCAGTATTGTTGTACAGTCTGACAGCAAGCAGGGAAAAACAACTTGCGATACCACTCCTTCAGGCATCTGGGATGCCTCAGTCTGCTGCGGAAGGAGCTGCCCAGTGCTGACATGGTGCCCTGTACACGGTGGTGTGGGTTGTTCATTATAGATGATAGTTTGTGTATAATTCTCCTGTCTCTCACCACCTCTACTGAGTCAAAGGGGCATCTCAGGACAGGGTTTGCTCAGCTAATCAGTCTCTTCCTGTCTGCTGCCAAGATGCCACTGGCCTAGCAGAACAGTACAACAAAGATGGCTGACGCCACCACAGAGTTGTGGAAGGTCTTAAGGAGAACCCCGTGCACCACAAACAACCTTATTCTCCTTAGGTAGGCTGCTCTGATCCTTTCCATAGAGAGCAGCAGCATGATCAGTCCATTCCAGTTACGGTTCAGATGAACACCTGGGTACTTATAAGATGACAACAGCTCAATGTCTGTTTCCTGGATATTTCAGACATAATCTAAAGCATTCTGGGTAAATACAGTTTTTGAATTGCTAAAGCACAAAAACCAATTGGATGGCCCAATTTCCCAATTGCTTAAGCTATTTCTCACAACTGGTCACTCTTTTGTCAATACCTTAAACCATTTTATGTAGTAAAACACAATTTGCAAAACTCACTGACTCCTCTTTGCAAAACTCTAAACACATTCTCATTGTCAAAACACACTTTGCAAAACTCATGCCTCCTCTTTGCAAAACTCTAAACACATTCTCATTGTCAAAACACACTGTGCAGAGTAGGACACATGTGATTCAAAATGTTGAACATTCTTCTCCCCATTTGATCATCAATAAAGCACACACGGCAGTAGCTAAGCACAATGAGTCAAAACTTTATTACTTCATTTCAAATGACCTGACACCACCAATGTAAGCCAATTGAGAGCCACCAGAAGGTTGCAGCTTTAAAATGGCTGCCAATCAGAGACAAAACAGTGAGGGACATAGCGAGGAAGAGGAGGTAGAGGAAGAACAAGAGGAAGAGTGTTTTTTTTCTCCTAACCAAATTAGTCACCATTATAGATCACATTCTCGTCCATAGGTTGAAGGCGATCTATGAAATTTCTTAGAGGGCATGGAATTGGCCTGTGCCTTAGGCCAGGAACAGTGTCCAGGATAGATATTACACGCAGGACATTCTTTCCCTGTTACCTGGCAAGGGACATCATTGCTTGTAATGTGGATGAGGTGCTGTGGCCTGACCAAACCCAAAGGCATGATATAGTAAAGCCCAGTGATCTCTTGTTTGCAGCACTGTATACAGCACTTGTAGTTTTCATTTGTACTGCATTCCCAAAAGATATTTTTGTTCGAAGTATTTTAGCAAGTGATCTAATATTGCCACTTAATTTTAGTCTATGTACAATACATATACATCCACATTGTGCTATTTTTCAGTTGAAAAGGCATTTTCAGGCCTATAAAAAACAACTTATGCTATTATACACATCTGAACGTTGTGCTTCTCATTTTTTGGTGTAGTGTTTACCAACTGCTTCATTGTAATTTCACACGTAAAACTGTTTTGAGGGGTGTAGTAGCTTTTGCAACAGGAGTCAGGAGTTTTGGGACATGCATGTGAGCAATTGGAGTTTGTGTTTACAGTTTTGAGAAAATGGGGCAAGGTTTCAAAAATTGAGTTTTAGCAATTGTGAAAAACTGTATACACATCTGAACGTTGTGCTTTTCATTTTTTGGTGTAGTGTTTACTGACTGCTTCATTGTAATTTCATTTTGACAATTGTGTTAATGTTTTGAGGATAGAGTTTGGTTTTGAGCACACGTAAAACTGTTTTGAGGGGTGTAGTAGCTTTTGCAACAAGAGTCAGGAGTTTTGGGACATGCATGTGAGCAATTGGAGTTTGTGTTTATAGTTTTGAGAAAATGGGGCAAGGTTTCAAAAATTGAGTTTTAGCAATTGTGAAAAACTGTAATACTTTCAAATTAGTGGACTTTCCAGCAGACTGGATCTATGTCAACCACTGACAACATTTACTGACCAAGAGAATACTGGACTGGTGACACACCTGTAAGTGGAATATCAGCCCCATGATTTCAACCCCATTGATAACCACTGACATTTACATTTACAGTTTTTCTGAATTGCTAAAGCACAAAAACCAATTGGCTGGCCCAATTGCCCAATTGCTTTAGCTACTTCTCACAACTGCTCACTGTTTTGTCAATACCTTAAACCATTTTAGGTAGTAAAACACAATTTGCAAAACTCACTGACTCCTCTTTGCAAAACTCTAAACACATTCTCATTGTCAAAACACACTTTGCAAAACTCATGCCTCCTCTTTGCAACACATTCTCATTGTCAAAACACACTTTGCAGTGTAGGACACATGTGGTTCAAAATGTTGAACATTCTTCTCCCCATCTGATCATCAATAAAGCACACATGGCAGTAGCTAAGCACAATGAGTCAAAACTTTATTATTTCATTTCAAATGACCTGACACCACCAATGTAAGCCAATTGAGAGCCACAAGAAGGTTGCAGCTTGGAAATGGCTGCCAACCAGAGACAAGAGAGGGAGGGACATAGCAAGGAAGAGGAGGTAGAGGAAGAACAAGAGGAAGAGTGATTTTTTTTCTGCTAACCAAATTAGAGTCACCATTATAGATCACATTCTTGTCCATGGGTTGATGGCGATCTATGAAATTTCTTAGAGGCCATGTAATTGGCCTGTGCCATAGGCCAGGAACAGTGTCCATGATAGATATGACATGTCAGGGCATTCTTTCCCTGTTACCTGGCAAGGGACATCATTTCTTGTAATGTGGATGAGGTGCTGTGGCCTGACTAAACCCAAAGGCGTGATATAGTAAAGCCCAGTGATCTCTTGTTTGCAGCACTGTATACAGCACTTGTAGTTTTCATTTGTACTGCATTCCCAAAATATATTTTTGTTCGAAGTATTTTAGCAAGTAATCTAATATTACCACTTAATTTTAGTCTATGTACAATACATATACATCCGAATTGTGCTATTTTTCAGTTGAAAATGCATTTTCAGGCCTATAAAAAACAACTTATGCTATTATACACATCTGAATGTTGTGCTTTTCATTTTTTGGTGTAGTGTTTACTAACTGCTTCATTGTAATTTCAATTTGACAATTGTGTTAATGTTTTGAGGATAGAGTTTGGTTTTGAGCACACGTAAAACTGTTTTGAGGGGTGTAGTAGCTTTTGCAACAAGAGTCAGGAGTTTTGGGACATGCATGTGAGCAATTGGAATTTGTGTTTACAGTTTTGAGAAAACGGGGCAAGGTTTCAAAAATTGAGTTTTAGCAATTGTGAAAAACTGTAATCATTTAAATATTTAATCCATTGCAGTAGGGAAGCAGGAGGGCGTTAATGAGTTGCATGTGTTTTAAGCATGAGAAATGGTCTTTAATTTTGATTGATTTAACTGCTTCTGGACCTACATTCTCCACAACAATTTGTCAATGTAAATGTTATTACAGTTTTTCTCAGTCGCTTTGGTACTTTTCTCACAACACTATTAACATTTGCGCAGCAGTTAGTGCATTTCTCAAAACAGTTAGTGCAAACTGCAAAACCTAGTGGATAACCTGCAAAAGCACGTCACATCGAACATCGGCTCCACCTCCACGACGATATCTATTCCTGTGCAGATGAGTACTAGGCCTAATAGACGATTTTGTTTACATCCTGTCAGAGGAGTGAATACGTGTAATCTTGTAGCTGTTCCCTTACAAGATCAACCGGTACAGAAACATAACACTTTAAATGTGAAAATTGCCCTCCAGAATGTCAGATCCCTTGCGAACAAGTCTTTTTCCATCAATGATTTTATTTGCGGTCATAACCTAGATATGTTGCTACTCACTGAAACCTGGCTTGATCAGCCTAGTAGCACTGTTACTCTGATTGAAGCAACGCCTCCACAGTATGATTTTATGAGTGTTGCCAGGCCTAATAAGCGTGGAGGTGGTATAGCCATTATTTTCAAGGCACTATTTAAGTGTCAGCAGACAGTACTGGGTAACTTTTCAACATTTGAATGCTTAAGTACAATTCTTAAATGTTCTACTGATTTATTACTGCTGACTGTTTATAGGCCACCTAAAATCTCTGCACCCCTCTTCCTTGAGGGGTTTGGGGAATTTCTTTCAATCATCTGCTTGGGGTATGAACACATCATAATAACTGGAGATTTTAACTTTCATGTTGATAACTTAGAAAATACATATGCTAAAGAATTCCTGTCGCTTATTGATATGTTCAACCTTACTCAGCATGTACAGCAGGCCACCCATGAGAAAGGGCACATCTTAGACCTTGTCATTACAAAGGATGTTGAAGCTATAATTACTGTCAAGGATTTTGGTTTTTCAGATCATTCCTGTGTGTTTGCCAATGTTAGTTTATCCCCCCATGTGCAAAATAAGCTAGTTACTGTAAGAAAAAGAATCATAAACAATAGTACAGCATCTCTCTTTGAACAAGCACTCCTGGAAACCCATACTGAAACTTCTCAGTGTGCTAATGATCTATTGGATAATTTTAATTATAGGATGTCCCATATTATGGATGCTATTGCTCCCTTAAAAACCAAAACACTTAGCCATCAAAAAGCACCTTGGAAATTGAGTCCTTCAGTCAAACAATCAAAGCGAAATTGTAGAAAGGCCGAGAGGCAGTGGCGTAAAACTAAACTTCAAGTTCACCACCTAATCTACAAAGACATGCTCCGTAAACATAACCAGGAAACATCTAAAGCTAGACAATCATTCTTTTCTGACCTAATCAATAGAAACATCAATAATGCTCGTGTACTATTTAGTACTGTGGAAAAGCTGACTAATCCCCAGCAAAAACTGCCTCCTGAGTTTCTTTCAATAAGTAAATGCAACGATTTTGCTCATTTTTTCAAAGGAAAGGTTGATAACATACGTACAAACATAGTCACACAGGCAAAATCAAACCACAACTTGGATGGTTTTCCCTCAGTTAAGACAAACGTCAACCAAATGGAATCATTTAGTCTAATTGATGACGAAATTCTCAAGAAAACTGTACTAAGTCTTAGCTCCTCTACATCTGACCTAGACGTTCTGCCTACAGCGTTTTTTAAATCCACTCTACACCTGATATCACATGATGTGATTCAGATTATTAACACTTCTCTGTCGACTGGACTTTTTCCCTCTTCTCTAAAGAAAGCAGTGGTTAAACCCCTATTAAAGAAAAATAACCTTGACCCTCTGGTGTTAAACAACTATAGGCCTATATCTAATTTACCATTCATTAGTAAAATAATGGAGAGAATAGTTTTTAATCAATTGAATACATTTCTGACATCAAATGGTTGCCTTGATGATTTTCAATCAGGCTTTCGTTCCAATCACAGCACAGAAACAGCTCTTACCAAAGTAATGAATGACATACGACTGAACTCTGATGCTGGCAAATCCTCAGTTTTGGTGCTCCTTGACCTTAGTGCGGCATTTGACACTGTTGACCATGACATCTTACTGCATAGACTTGAGCATTGGGTTGGTCTTACTGGTATAGCTATCAAATGGTTTGAATCATACCTAAAACAAAGAAGTTTTTATGTTTCCATTGGATGTTACACCTCATCAGCTATGCCTCTGAACTGTGGAGTCCCCCAAGGTTCCATTTTAGGGCCACTACTCTTTAACATTTATATGCTGCCACTTGCACAGATTATTAGAAATAACTCAATTAAGTACCATAGTTATGCTGATGACACACAGTTATATCTAGCCTTGTCACCTAACGATTTTGATCCTCTTAAATCCCTCTACAACTGCATTGACCAAATTAACAGCTGGATGTCTCAAAACTTTCTACAGCTCAACACAGATAAAACTGAGATAATTATATTTGGGAATAATCAGCAAAGGCATAAGATTGACACAATTCTTAAAACTAAAGGACTCAAAGCAAAGGACACAGTCAAAAATCTTGGTGTCCTTATTGATTGTGATCTCACATTTAACAGTCATATGAAAGCCATCACAAAGTCCGCATTCTACCATCTCAAAAACATCTCCAAGCTTAGGGGTCTAATGTCTAAGCAAGATCTTGAAAAGCTGGTACATGCCTTCATCTCAAGTAGAGTCGATTACTGCAATAGCCTCTTCACTGGCCTTCCCAAAAAGAATATCAAACAGCTCCAATTAATACAAAATGCAGCTGCAAGAGTTCTTACAAGAACAAAAAAAATTGATCACATCACCCCAATTTTAAGGTCTCTGCACTGGCTCCCAGTGAGATACAGGATTGACTTTAAGGCCTTACTACTACTGTTCAAGTCACTTAATGGGAAGGGTCCCAGTTACATACTTGATATGTTTCAGCCATATACCCCATCTAGGTCTCTGAGATCCATGGATAGAAATCTATTGACCATACCTACTGTACAAACAAAGTGTGGTGAGGCAGCCTTTAGCTATTATACAGCAAAGCTCTGGAACCAGCTTCCAGAGGATGTAAAGAATGCCCCTACTGTAGAGAGTTTTAAAAGCAGACTCAAGACAAAACTTTTTTCTGATGCCTTTTCCTAATTTTTATTTTTATGTCTTATTTTTTATTTTATTTTCATTCTTCTTCTCATTATTATTATTTTAATGGTTTTGCTTTATTTTAAATTGTATTTTACTTTTTAAATCTTTAATTGTATTCTATTCTAAAATTTGTGTAAAGCGCATTGAAGTGCATTTATGTATGAAATGCGCTATACAAATAATTTTGACTTGACTTGACTTGACTTGCTCAAAATGGATAGTCAATTCCTCAAAAGCAAGTATTCATATCAATGAAACTGCCAGTGTCATCAAAATGAGAAGTCTTGACATCATGTTTATGAACAAGATAGTCAAATGGCTTTGTCATGTTTTCATTATGACAATTACTTCTCTTAGTGTTTTCCAATGCAGGAAAAAAAGGTTAGAACTCATTGACACTACCTGAAAATGCTCAAGACAGCACTATACACTACCTGTACAGCCATTTTACAGAAAACTACAGTAAACAGTACACGTTGCTGTAGGTAGGGGAGTGAGTACAAGACACTGAATACGTACATTTCCTATTTTTACTGTATATGCTCTTTGCAATTCTACAGCATTGTGCAAAAGAAAAATACAATACAGTCACTTATTTAGAACAAACATAAGAAACACCCTTTTGGTAGAGCTGTGCACAAATGTGAACAACATACGTAACAGTACATATTGTAACTCAGAATAGGTAAATCATTCTGGCACATGCAGACGTTCCTGTCTGTCTAGCCATATATTTTCATCTACATCACAACGGATATCATCCCTGGCAATGCAGCGAGAAAAGTGTCTCCTGGAGTGGTGAATCCACCGTCTGCATGACTCTGCTGCAGCAAAGCAGACCATTTACAGTGCTGAACATTAGAGTATACATACAAGACATGTTTTACCTGTACATACTGGTGACGGTTGAACTAATAGTTATGAGAATTTACATTCTGATCTGAGAAAAGCACCAACGCAACTGAGAAAAACTGTAATACTTCACACACCTCCTTGTAAGTAAAAGCTTAAGTTCACCTGAGAGCAACTGTTTACAGTTTTTCTCAGTCGCTTTGGTACTTTTCTCACAACACTATTAACATTTGCGCAGCATTTAGTGCATTTCTCAAAACAGTTAGTGCAAACTGCAAAACCTAGTGGATAACCTGCAAAAGCAAGTCACTTGCTCAAAATGGATAGTCAATTCCTCAAAAGCAAGTATTCATGTCAATGAAACTGCCAGTGTCATCAAAATGAGAAGTCTTGACATCATGTTTATGAACAAGATAGTCAAATGGCTTTGTCATGTTTTCATTATGACAATTACTTCTCTTAGTGTTTTCCAATGCAGGAAAAAAAGGTTAGAACTCATTGACACTACCTGAAAATGCTCAAGACAGCACTATACACTACCTGTACAGCCATTTTACGTAAAACTACAGTAAACAGTACACGTTGCTGTAAGTAGGGGAGTGAGTACAAGACACTGAATACGTACATTTCCTATTTTTACTGTATATGCTCTTTGCAATTCTACAGCATTGTGCAAAAGAAAAATACAATACAGTCACTTATTTAGAACAAACATAAGAAACACCCTTTTGGTAGAGCTGTGCACAAATGTGAACAACATACGTAACAGTACATATTGTAACTGAAAATAGGTAAATCATTCTGGCACATGCAGACGTTCCTGTCTGTCTAGCCATATATTTTCATCTACATCACAACGGATATCATCCCTTGCAATGCAGCGAGAAAAGTGTCTCCAGGAGTGGTAAATCCACCGTCTGCATGACTTTGCTGCAGCAAAGTAGACCATTTACAGTGCTGAACATTAGAGTATACATACAAGACATGTTTTACCTGTACATACTGGTGACGGCTGAACTAATAGTTATGAGAATTTACATTCTGATCTGAGAAAAGCACCACTGAGAAAAACTGTAATACTTCACACACCTCCTTGTGAGTAAAAGCTTAAGTTCACCTGAGAGCAACTGTTCAATTTAGGAGACATTTCCAGCAAAAAAAATATAAAGAAAGGTATAACATTTGCTTGACAGAATTTGATAACTAGTTCAACAATTTTGTATGTAATGACTCAAGCAATAAAACTAAGACTATTAGTTTTATTGGGAATGACTATTCAGCATCCACAAGTATAGTTACAGTTTTTCTCAGTCGCTTTGGTACTTTTCTCACAACACTATTAACATTTGCGCAGCATTTAGTGCATTTCTCAGAACAGTTAGTGCAAACTGCAAAACCTAGTGGATAACCTGCAAAAGCAAGTCACTTGCTCAAAATGGATAGTCAATTCCTCAAAAGCAAGTATTCATGTCAATGAAACTGCCAGTGTCATCAAAATGAAAAGTCTTGACATCATGTTTATGAACAAGATAGTCAAATGGCTTTGTCATGTTTTCATTATGACAATTACTTCTCTTAGTGTTTTCCAATGCAGGAAAAAAAGGTTAGAACTCATTGATACTACCTGAAAATGCTCAAGACAGCACTATACACTACCTGTACAGCCATTTTACGTAAAACTACAGTAAACAGTACACGTTGCTGTAAGTAGGGGAGTGAGTACAAGACACTGAATACGTACATTTCCTATTTTTACTGTATATGCTCTTTGCAATTCTACAGCATTGTGCAAAAGAAAAATACACTACAGTCACATATTTAGAACAAACATAAGAAACACCCTTTTGGTAGAGCTGTGCACAAATGTGAACAACATACGTAACAGTATATATTGTAACTGAAAATAGGTAAATCATTCTGGCACATGCAGACGTTCCTGTCTGTCTAGCCATATATTTTCATCTACATCACAACGGATATCATCCCTTGCAATGCAGCGAGAAAAGTGTCTCCTGGAGTGGTAAATCCACCGTCTGCATGACTCTGCTGCAGCAAAGCAGACCATTTACAGTGCTGAACATTAGAGTATACATACAAGACATGTTTTACCTGTACATACTGGTGACGGCTGAACTAATAGTTATGAGAATTTACATTCTGATCTGAGAAAAGCACCAACGCAACTGAGAAAAACTGTAATACTTCACACACCTCCTTGTGAGTAAAAGCTTAAGTTCACCTGAGAGCAACTGTTCAATTTAGGAGACATTTCCAGCAAAAAAAAATATAAAGAAAGGTATAAAATTTGCTTGACAGAATTTGATAACTAGTTCAACAATTTTGTATGTAATGACTCAAGCAATAAAACTAAGACTATTAGTTTTATTGGGAATGACTATTCAGCATCCACAAGTATAGTTAATTTTGACTGACATGACATAAGCAAATGAAAATGTTAAAAAACAACATTGTATTGTATAAAAGCAACTGACACATGTCCAAAAGCATTGGCAATTTGTTCAGAGGAAGGAGAAAATGCTATTATGAGGTGCACAAATGACTAAATGTTGTGGAGGTTGAACTAATAGTTATGAGAATTTACTTTCTGATCTGAGAAAAGCACCAAAGCGACTGAGAAAAACTGTAATTTTGACTGACATGACATAAGCAAATGAAAATGTTAAAAAACAACATTGTATTGTATAAAAGCAACTGACACATGTCCAAAAGCATTTCCAATTTGTTCAGAGGAAGGAGAAATTGCTATTATGAGGTGCACAAATGACTAAATGTTGTGGAGGTTGAACTAATAGTTATGAGAATTTACTTTCTGATCTGAGAAAAGCACCAAAGCAACTGAGAAAAACTGTAATTTAGGAGACATTTCCAGCAAAAAAAAATTATAAAGAAAGGTATAAAATTTGCTTGACAGAATTTGATAACTAGTTCAACAATTTTGTATGTAATGACTCAAGCAATAAAACTAAGACTATTAGTTTTATTGGGAATGACTATTCAGCATCCACAAGTATAGTTAATTTTGACTGACATGACATAAGCAAATGAAAATGTTAAAAAACAACATTGTATTGTATAAAAGCAACTGACACATGTCCACAAGCATTTGCAGTTTGTTCAGAGGAAGGAGAAATTGCTATTATGAGGTGCACAAATGACTAAATGTTGTGGAGGTTGAACTAATAGTTATGAGAATTTACTTTCTGATCTGAGAAAAGCACCAAAGCAACTGAGAAAAACTGTAATTGAACCACCAGCACAGCTCCCTACAACATTAAGGATAGCTGTTCAAAACAGTGAATGTGCAGTGCAAAGCCTTCCAAAAGGTTAACTCACAGTTGATAAAAATTGGTTGTGTTTAAAATAAAATAAAAGTATACACCTGAAAAAGAAACTTACTATTACTGCTGTATATGTCAGAGGTTCCCAATAAGCAATACTGACTTAAGGATGATAGATAGATAGATAGATAGATAGATAGATAGATAGATAGATAGATAGATAGATAGATAGATAGATAGATAGATAGATAGATAGATAGATAGATAGATAGATAGATAGATAGATAGATAGATAGATAGATAGATAGATAGATAGATAGATAGATAGATAGATAGATAGATAGATAGATAGATAGATAGATAGATAGATAGATAGATAGATAGATAGATAGATAGATAGATAGATAGATAGATAGATAGATAGATAGATAGATAGATAGATAGATAGATAGATAGATAGATAGATAGATAGATAGATAGATAGATAGATAGATAGATAGATAGATAGATAGATAGATAGATAGATAGATAGATAGATAGATAGATAGATAGATAGATAGATAGATAGATAGATAGATAGATAGATAGATAGATAGATAGATAGATAGATAGATAGATAGATAGATAGATAGATAGATAGATAGATAGATAGATAGATAGATAGATAGATAGATAGATAGATAGATAGATAGATAGATAGATAGATAGATAGATAGATAGATAGATAGATAGATAGATAGATAGATAGATAGATAGATAGATAGATAGATAGATAGATAGATAGATAGATAGATAGATAGATAGATAGATAGATAGATAGATAGATAGATAGATAGATAGATAGATAGATAGATAGATAGATAGATAGATAGATAGATAGATAGATAGATAGATAGATTGATTTTTGTCCTTAAGGAAACTTGTATTGCGCCATACAACACATCTGAAACAGTTACCACCAGACAAAAACAGACTACACAAAAAAGACAGAAAGCTACACAAGACAGGATAGGCAACAGTTCCAGCCCACCACCCATCTTCTCCCCCAAAACCAGAACAAAAGACATAAACCCCTCAACACATCTGCTATAGTAAATGTACAGCAACAGTCACACATTCAACAAAAATCAATTGATTTCAAATCATTTTTTAAAAAAGTATTCTAGAATGAACTATGAACCTGAATTGAACCCATGCCATCTGTTATGCCAGAGACCAGAGCCAATAGCTGAACCAACAACCCCTCTTGCCAAACATGTAAATGGCACCAATAAATCTTGTTTGCTTGTACAGTAGGTTATCCTGTGCCATGACAGCTGCTTCATTGGCCATGTGGAATGGTTTTGGTTATATAATATATAATATAATATGCAAATAATATGCAAATTATCTTATTTATCTATTTTTTATTTACAGAGCCAATGGAAAAATGTTATGTACTGTAAATGTCAATTGCATAGCAAACTCAAAGGGTACCGTATGAGCTACATGCAGGAGACGTCCTGTGCAATAATATGCAGTAGTTTCCTGTGTTGTTTTGCATACTGTGCTAGTAAAGGTGAACACACTGAGGATATTCTACCTAGCGATCACGGTATGACTGTTCTATGGTGTTGCCATGTTTTGTGCAAAGAAAGTTAGAAAGTCAAGTAAAACACGATTATTGATCACTTTGAAATTTGTCTTTCAAGTCTTTCAAATCAAATCATTTTGTGTTTTTAAGAATGTTATATACTTCTATATAATTTTATATATACTGTTTATGTTTCATGTTTCCCCAATTTAACTTTGTACCCTGTTCATTGAGGCTTTTTCTAAACAAACTGTTACATGTTTTATGTTGTTGGATTCAAAATGGATGGACCTCTCAAGGAACGTGGGGGGAAATTTGTGTTAGTCATATCAATCAATGATTTTTTTTATTATAATGCCCTCTACAGACCGAAATTCACAAAACACTCTCACCCTCTGTCAGAGTAGCTGCAGTCTCATCCTCTCTGCCCTTAGCCTGTCAGCTTATAATGGGCCAGCGCCTCCCATGGACGAAATGTAAAACAGTTTGGTGTGTTTGTAAAGAGCACTGTGTACTTTGAGTAGCCTATATCAAGTTTCATGGATAGACCATTAGAACCATTAGAAGATATTTGCTGTCCGGTAATAATGGACTATGCCGTAACTATTGATTATAATTAATAAGTATTATGCTCTTAAAATAATCCAAGTGCAAAGATAACAAGTACATAGGTGCACAGAGTATGCAGGTTAGAAACGTAGCTTGTTCCACCATTGTAGAACAACAGCTAGACTGTCGTTCGTGGGATTGCCTTGTGTTAAGAGATGACAGTGCCTGACAATGTTCTGCTGAGGAACACAGCAGACAGGATGGAACTTAAGTGAGTTTGATGAGATGTTATTGAGTTCAATAACATGGCTACAGACCAAGAAGTGTCTTTGTAGATATGTGCTGTGGCCTAATTTAATTCTCGCAGCCATAGATAGCCAGTGAAAGTAAGTTAACAGCAATTAACAGAGGCGTGACGTAGTCATGACATGCACCAGCGCATTCTGGACAATTTGGAAGTGAAAGCATGACTGATCCAATTTTGTAGGTTAAAGGTCAGATGTCAAGGTCACTGTGACGTGTGACCATTAAAGTGACACTCTTGTGTGTCACTGGAATGCCCAGACACAGATGTTTCAAATTTGGTATGAATGTTCTACTGAACACAAAGATTTCATACTGAATAATTCCACATCACAAGTTTTATTTTTGTGAACACCATATTGTTCCACTGGACTATTGTTCCACTGGATGAAATTATTTCATTTTGTAGATGAAACTCCAAGGCCAGTACCACCGTATGCTATCCTTTGCCCAAAGCACTTCAAGGCAATGTATAAAATTGGGTACAAATAGTCTAATGGAAGCAAAGATGAGGTCAGAAGATTTTAAAGTTCAAAGGTCAGAATCGTTCCGATCCTGTGTCTCCTCAATTCAAAAAAATATTTGCATTAACAGTTTTAAGTTATTTATCTTTACATTCCTATTAATGTTTTGCTCCAAAACTAACCAAAGTCTCAGTCCAAAGTTTTAGTTGTTTGTGCTAGGTTTGTGATGCTGAAAAAGCAGCATTATGTGCCGTTATCTTCCTAAGTATGTAGGTACTAAGTATACGTACTAAGTATAAAAGCGTCTTTGAGTACTATGAAAAGCGCTATATAAAACTGATGTATTATTATTACATGTGACACACAGTGCATCTCTGTCAGCATCACCACACAACTGTGCCAGGTGGTGGTCAGTGGTCAGGACACCAGATGGTTATGAGTTCAATCCCAGGGTCTGCCTCCACTGTGCCACTGACTGGTGACTGAACATGTGGTTCGTTCTTTGCAAAACGTTCTGGACAAGTGTCTGCTACATGCCGCACACAGTAAATCCAATTTTTTGCAATGTGACAAAACCAGGAGACACAGGCAAAATGTTCAGAGCAACAACTTCTTTTGATCAAGCGGCTGTGGCCTAGTGGTTAGACAGTTGGTCTTGGGATTGCACTTTCGTTTGAATCCTATGGGAATAATGGGAGTGGGGGAGTAAACAACTGGTGTTCTTCTGCATCCTCATCCATGGCTGAACCCCACATTGCTCCAGAGACTGTAACTGAAACCCTGTACCTAAATAACTGTAAGTCGCTCTGGGAAGGAGTGCCAGCTAAGTGTGATGTAATGTAGTCAACCATGCCACTCATGTTTCTCCCAACCTTGGTACCCACTTAAACAGAAAGATCAGAGGTGAGTTTGAAGTTGATCGTCTTACAAAGATTTAATGGGAAGCGGAGTTCCCTCATCCATTCAGATCAGTCAGAGACAAGTTGGGATCTGTGCAGACACTGTAGTGTTACCTGGCAGGAACGATCATAAGCATGTCCTGGGTTGTCTAAATTATGATCATTATGCACTGCATCCTCTGCACTGTCAGGCACCTAATTTTTTTTAAATTGTGTGCCTGCAGTCATTCTCACTACATGATTCTTTTAGTGAGCAGTGGTGGGAATGACTTGTGGAAATGGCATTCCCCCGTTTCTTGTAAAATCTTGTCAGCCCGGCAATGATCAGTTATAGTTAGTATTGAATAGAAATACCCCCAGTTTATTACGCTAGTGCAGTTGTATCTGTGGAAAGTGAAGTATGAGTTATGAGGGAATGACTGTATAAGCATACCCTACACTCATCTTTATTTTTCCTTTTGTCCTCGTCTTTCTCCTCCAGCCATTTGCCACACAGTCTATGCAAACCCTAAAACAGTGGTTCTTAAACTTGTTGGAGGTACCAAACCCCACCTGTTTCATATACTCATTCACCGAACCCTTCTTTAGTAAAAAATAAAATATCGATCGAACCCAGGTTAAGAACCACTGCCCTAAAACATGAATTCCATCTGATGTATATTATGGCAGTGAATGTCTAACACCACTGCAATATCATAAATTATTTTAAGTCTACCTGAAATGTGACACTTAAAGGCAAGCATGTCTTCTACCCTGTCATCCAAGTTACCAAACTATCACCAGAGATTAGATATAGCCTTCTTTCCAACAAATGAGTCACCTCTGGAGGAAGAGCACCACCTGGTTGGTTTGCTGGTACAGGATGTTTGTGCCTGCAGGACAATCCATTTCCCATTCACAGATGCAGCACTGTGCAAATGCACCTTTTCTTTGGGGGGGTAGGTGGATTTTCCCCTGGCTTCATTAAACCAGAAAGCCTAAGGCCACAAGCCTCTTTAAATGTACATTTGACACAAAGGTCACCCATACTGTAAACTCCTCTTATTGACATTAGGCAAGTACCTGATGGCCTACCCTAAGGCTTAAAAAGTGATTGCTACCAAGTACAAGTTTGCATGCCAGTGGGTCTTCCAGTTTGGGCAGGATTTGGAGCTTTACATTATATAACTTTGGGAAGGACTAGTATATATACACACATACATACACATACATATATATATATATATGTATTAAAAAGCCATCTTGACACAATGAGCTTTACAGGAACCACTTCCTGCCAACCACCTGCAACAATTTTATCTTTCAATATGTAACCACCATGTCAATGACAGTCGTTTCATCAAAAAAAGTTTGTAGGCCAAGTGTCCTGTACAGTCTATTCCCAGTTTACATTAGAGGATGTGTGTACAGTGAGTGTAGGCAAGTTACAGTAACTGGTTCTTGAACATTCCATAATGTAGATCCCAACAGATAAACACTCCAGACTGCCATTTAGTGTGTTAGTGTCAGTCAAAAACAAACCTAAAGGCAATTGTTCATGACTACAGTTTAATGATTTAAAAAAAAACTTTCTTGCATTATTGGCTGCAGTTTACCAATTCAGCTTGGAGGTTACTTGCATAACTGCTGACTCCTCCAGGAAGCATTAGTCTACGAATTCCCATTTGACTGTATGGTTAAACTTTTCCCATTTTGAAACAATGGACAATTTAAAGCAAAGTAACCAGGAGACGAAAGTCAACATCATCCTCTTTATTTTAAAATGGGTCAAATACTTCAAAATAGCAGGCATGTACTCACTTAGCATGTATGGCCCACCTCAAGAGGATTTCAAACAAAAGACCAAATAAAAGTAAAACAAACAAAAAAAACTTAACCAGATATACAATTAAATTAATACATTCCACAAAACTAACTAAAAAGTGCTTGTATATTACTGAAAAGTAAAGAATGATCCATATTGAACTGCACATATGTTAGCATAACATAATTGGCAGATTTAATGCAACACTTATATCTTTTAGTCCACAAGTAAATTACCAAATGGTGAAGGACATCTAATACATACATATTTAATGAACTAGGAAAAAAATACCTGATAAAGAATACATTTAAAGACCTCATATTTTGCATACCGCACCAGCAGTCAAACTGTTATGGTTCGAGTCTACAACCTTTCGCAAAATAAAGTCACGTCACTTTCAAATTTTTGAGAAGTCTTGTCCACAGCCAGCATTGAGAAGAATAGGGGTATTCCTTCGACAAAAAGCGCAATGCAAGTGATTATTCAATAGCTATACCTGCACTTAAGGACCTTGGAGGATTTAAATCAGATCAGCAACGTTCATCGGCATCTCCTCAACTGTGGTATTGTAAAAAGTCTCTATATCCCGGAGAATCCTCTTGTCCTCTTCAGTCACAAAGTTAATGGCAACACCTTTCCTGCCAAAACGACCACCACGACCAATCCTGAGAGAAACACAAACAAACGGTTAATATCTTTTCTTGGATTTTTTATAGTTTGCTTTGGTGAAAACGCACACAAATCTTGTCCACTCACCTGTGAATGTAATTCTCACGGTTGGTTGGGAGGTCATAGTTAATCACAAGAGAAACCTGTTGCACATCAATTCCACGGGCCTGCATGAAAAATACAGTCAGCAAACGTGTCAGATTGGTCTGACCAGTCATCTGCCTGTAACAATGTGCAGTCTGATTCCAAGTGATGGGTCTCCACTGCAGAAATACATTGTGGCGCACAAATGAGATACAGTGCTCAACAGTTTGGCACTCATGACCAGCTGGGTTCCTCTGTTACAAGATGAAACATTGTGCTATAGCTGACATGTTTTGCTCGATACATTGAAACCATATTGTTTCAAAAACGCAAATAAATTAAATTGAAACATGCAGACTTGCTAAAAATGGCACAACCCATACTATTCAGAAGACTGCTGTAACTGGAGTTAATGATGGTTTTACACTGACTAGTTTGAAGTGTGAATAAGTAACTGGCTAGTAACATTGTCAAGAGTGCGATCAGCAACAAGAAGTTTGTCATCAAGGCTCTCAGTCCCGAAAGATGGTATGCCATCATTTCACACTCGAGATTGCATTTGAATAAGCCAATTTCCAAACTATCAACAGCACACTGGTTACATAATAAAGTGTGAGCGAAATTCTAATAATTCCTGCAAACATTCAACAATAAAAGGGTAAAAGAAATGCTCTCAATTCTTGGCATAACCAGTAACGGATGGGAGTACGGCAGAGATTACATTACTCACCAGCAAGTCTGTAGTGATTAGCACACGGCTGGAGCCAGACCTGAACTCCCTCATGATGATGTCTCTCTCCTTCTGATCCATGTCCCCATGCTGCAAAACAAAGCCACTTGTTTTTTTTCCTCCACATTCTTTTAGATTTCCATCTGGACCACCCTAATATATGTAGGCCAAAGTATTTGATTTTGGACCGCTTTACAAGTTAAATGCAGTCTTACCAAGGCAGACACAGTGAAATCTCGGGCGTGCATCTTCTCCGTCAGCCAGTCTACTTTCCTTCGTGTGTTCAAGAAAATGACGGCCTGAGTAATGGTTAGGGTCTCGTACAAGTCGCACAGTGTGTCCAGTTTCCACTCCTGTATAAACAGAGCAGCAGTTTGTAAATGAATTCACAGAACATGCATGTACACACCACACACACACACACACACACCCCAGTACGCTTTTATGCCTTGCCAATTTTTTGTTGCACAGAATCTGGAGGATGAGGACACTGGACATTAAGAAAGAGGTCCCTCCCCACCTCATATCCGACGCTATGCCTTTTCTCTCCCTTCTTTATAATAATATCGCTGCTAGCATTAACACCAGATGCTGAGCCATAAAGCTCTACACCTGTGATTTTAGCAGGATGCTTTTTGGAAAGAAGGGAACTGGGGCCAAAACAGCATGACCACATCCAACATACACAGAAAGTGAGTAGGATGGCCATCTTCACACATCAACACAGATTTCCATCTTCCATTTCCAGATGAGATTCTGAAACAGGCGGTTGACCTTTCCAGAGCAAAGCGCCATGAACCAGGGGCATAGGTTTGTTTTATGTACAAAAAGGCATTCTGTTTACCAGCTCTGAGCAAGTGTAACAATTTAGAAGTCTCAACAGCAACCTTCTACAGGTACACTAATAACTCAATTTTCACTAAAAAGTGAAAGAAAAAGGTAAGCACCGTTTCCTTTCCCCCACCTTTCAGATGAACGTTGTCAGCCTGCAAGATTCTATTTGAATTCTTACCTCTCTCTCTACATTGATGTAGAACTGTTTGATACCCTCTAGGGTAAGCTCTTCCTTTTTCACTAGAATCCGAATTGGTTCCCGCATAAATTTTGTGGTCACCTCCAACACATCGGCAGGCATGGTAGCAGAGAGGAGTACCACCTGCAAAAACAGTCCCACAAGCAAACAGCAATACAATTAAAAAACAAGACAATAAAAAGACCAATTGGGACATTCATTCTACTTGACATCATCGACAATTACACAACAGTGAATGTGATGTAGCGCTGTACCTTGAAACAATGGCCACTGGACATTAAGAAAGAGGTCCAGCCAAGTCTCATTTCTGGTGCAGAGCAAATTTATCTCCTTCCACTGAGAAACAGTACTGGCATTACTGCATAGAACAGGAAAAACCTGAACTAGGCAGTTTTAGCACTGTTCTTTTGAGCAGAAGGGACTCCACCGATGATAAATTCATTTGCCTAAACCGCCGTATTTACCTGAATATTTGTGCTTAATTTTTGGAAGATCTCGTAGATCTGGTCCTTAAATCCACGACTCAGCATCTCATCAGCCTCATCTAAAACAAACATCTTAATCCACTTGGGAGCTGCAAAAAAGAAACATCATGTTTATACCTACACACCTACAAAACAGACAACAGCAGCATTTATGATCTTCACCAGCAGACATACTTACAAAGGTAACGTCTGTTCAACATATCGAACACACGGCCAGGGGTGCCCACCACGATGTGGGGAGCTTCAGCCTGGAGCTTCTGCATTTCGTTGCGAACATTGGTGCCACCAATGCAGGCATGACAGGAGGCTCCCATGTAGTCCCCAAGAGCCAAGATTACCTTTTGGATCTGCAGAGGAAGAGACAATTGTTCAAGCCAACATGCAGACTTGCTAAAAATGGCACAACCCATAATATTCAAAAGACTGCTGTAACTGGGGTTAGTGATGGTTTTACACTGACTAGTTTGAAGTGTGAATAAGTAACTGGATAGTAACATTGTCAAGAGTGCGATCAGCAACAAGAAGTTTGTCATCAAGGCTCTCAGTCCCGAAAGATGGTATGCCATCATTTCACACTCGAGATTGCATTTGAATGAACCAATTTCCAAACTATGAACAGCACACTGGTTAAATGATGAAGTGTGAGTGAAATTCGAATAATTCCTGCAAACATTCAACAATAAAAAGGGTAAAAGAAATGCTCTGAATTCTTGGCATAACCAGTAACGGATGGGAGTAAGGCAGAGATTACGAGTAGTACCTTGATGTTTTGAAATTTTTCAAATGTGCCGCCTTGGTCTGAAACACTTCAGGGAAAGTGACCTCAGGTACGGCATACCTGCTGAGCCAGCTCTCTGGTGGGTGCCAGAACTAGAGCCTGGGTCTCCTTCTGGTCTATATCCAACTGCTGCAAGATGGAGATGGCAAACGTGGCGGTCTTGCCAGTGCCTGACTGAGCTTGCGCAATAACGTCATAACCTACAAGGCAGAAAAAAAACAAATGGGCGTACATTGTTAACTGGGCATACATATTACTCTGACCAGTCATACAGCTATATACTGTATACTTTTAAATTAGTATTATATTTGCTCCATTTCCTCATTCATTACACATCCCCCAATATTCAAAGAGTGCTATAGCTGAGGTTAGTGATGGTTTCACACTGACTAGTTTTATGTGTGAATAAAGTAACTGGCTAGTAACATTCTGTCAAGAGTGCGATCAGCAATGTAAAGTTTGTCATCAAGGCTCTCAGTCCCGAAAGATGGTATGCCATCATTTCACACTCGAGATTGCATTTGAATTAACCAATTTAACCAACTAAACCATCAACAGAACACTGGTTACATGACAAAGTGCGAGCAAAATTCTAATAATTCCGGCAAACGTTCAACTATGAAAGGGTAAAAGAAATGTTCCGGCTTACTGGCATAACCAGTAACTAGTGAGAGTAAGGCAGAGATTCCGAATGCTACCATGATGTTTTCAAGTTTTTCAAAATGTGAGTACTTTACTTAGTACTCATTGCATCTCATTGTTCTTGTACATTCATAAAGGGATCTTGATTTATCAGTCTTATTACATTTTAACATCTCAACATTACCAAATACCTGCACAGTTTTAAGTTTTGTTTTCAAAGACTGGAATACCAGCAAGAGAGTACATACCTTTAATGCAAGGAATAATGGCTCTTTGTTGAATTGCTGAGGGCTTCTCAAAACCATATGCATATATTCCCCTTAAAAGTGTCTCTTTCAAGTTCATGTCATCGAAGTTGTCTGTAATCTCATTCCAGTTGCTCTGTGGGACAAATTCACATGTTATAGCTCATTGTGCAAAGTTTAAGTCCATGCGCCCACAGTCCCAAAATGCACAATTCTCACCTCGATGACGCCATCAGGCTCCATCCCCTCTGGGCCTCCATGGTCTCGCTCTCTTGAACTACAATGACAGTATCCAACCAAAACAAAATCAGTATGTGTAAAATGCATGTAAATATATTTCCTAGTACTGTAGTTCTATAACACAGATATTATTTTCGATCTCTACTGAGCCACAGGCAGCAAATATGACCAGGAGCTAGTGATTTGAAGTACAAGTAGGCTGCACCTACACCATACGCACCTTATACGCCCATCATAAAAAAACGTGCCTGTAACTCAAACAAGTCACGAAACTACGTGTAAGGTAAGGTTACAATAAAACAACTGTTTCAGACTACACAGTATCCAGTCATTCAATGAATGGTGAAGTAGCCTGTTAAGCTGTAAACTACCAAGTACAGTGATATTCTCAGGTATTCAGTGATATTCTCCATTAGGCTACTATGCGCTGCAGGGAAATAAAATACGTCATCACCGAGTTGGTAGAGTATTTCACCAACGCCAAAATCCCGCTACATTTTGACAAATGAGAAAATTCCAAAACGGTGTCATCTAATACATAAACACTGTACATCCTTAAATTACGACCTTAAAAGACCAACCATTGCCTGACGTTGTGTGGGACACTTCCACATCGAGCGAAAGCACTCCCCTTGAAAAAACACGCTCGGATGTTGATTACTTTCAAAGATTTCCTTCTAGCGTAGCCCTCCAAAAACTGCCTACGGCAATATTTTACAATTTCAACTCCAAGTTCCATGCCTCATACGTGTCACTTTCCACAGGTTTCAATTACGCCCATATCATTGAGATTTACGAGCTCGTAAGCCATGCCTATACGTAAATTTGGGTTTGATTTTGAGTTACAGGGCCCAGATCCTTTAAACGCCACGTGGATGGCGGAGCGCGTGTGTGATCAGTACATTGAAAGACATCTCCATAATAAATGTCAGTCCCGAAAGATGGTATGCCATCATTTCACCACGCGCCCCAAGAGGATATATGAAGTGATTTCAATGCCAACTACTGAGGGAAAGCACGGCCAAGACTACACCTCGACATAAGACTGACTGACGGTCATGCTAACCTTACACCGTAGCAAGCTAAAGCAACAGCAGAGCTAAAAATGACCACGTTCTAAAAAATGTTACATTTTCGACACGAGAGTTCCACTCCGGAAGAAGAGCATAACAGTCGTACTGCAAGAAATTCATTACGATTGCGGCCTTGCACGTTATTGCACATATCGTGCCGGTTAACGCTTACGATACGTCTAGGCCACGGTGGGTGTAACGTGCAATTCCGTTCGCTAGCGAGCTAAACTGGCTGGTAATGTCATGCGTAGCTAGCGTTAGCCAGCTATAAATAGATCGGATGAGCACTTCAGCTCGTGAAACAACTTTGGTGTACAGTTCCAACTCTAGATGAATGCTCATTCCGTAAAAAATTACCGGACTGCGTAGTTGTATTTTAGCACGCTTAGAACTTAGGTTACAGCTAAGCTATGCTAAACTAGCTACGTAGCTACACTTAACCCATGCATTTGATTAGCTTGCAATGGCGCAAAACCACATTGGCCCCGTGCTATAACATGGTTAAAAAGACTACAGATCAAGTTGCAGATAACTAAAACATGAGTAACTTACGACGCTGATGTAGTATACAGCAATGCACCCCAAATAACCCAGAAAAAGGCATATTTAAACCAAAATTACCTATTGTAATCAGCAGAACTGCTAGACATGATCTGATCCCGACTTTGGCATCCAAGTGGAAAGGAGCAGTATGGGAACGCAGACGGTTTTATGTGACCGGAACTATATTTCTGATAGGGTCAAACCGTTTCGATAATTCATCACAATTTAATTGTGTATACTACACATATATTTTTCATTGCACAATTTAGATTGTATTTTAATTATATATTTCAATTCTGTTGTGTTTTTAATTTAAATACCAACCACTTGTGTGTACTACATATACACGCGGAAGGATATTGCAGCAATGGTGGACTACTAAACCATGTGGTCCTAGTGAAATCGGCGTAGGTGGTTCGGTTCTGAGGCCAGGACAGTCCTAGATAGCTTGTAGCAGATAGGTTATTTCGACCAAGCAGTATGGTTTGGTACGAGGGCCGTCCAGAGTAGTGAAACATGGTCTGACTTGCAGGGTCTATTTAAGGTTTATGGTTGCAGCAATGCTTCATGAGTTATACCGTAATTAGTGGCTATAAATCCAAATAACATTGCACAGTTTTCACCACTGACAACAGTCAGTTGTCAATCTTGAATCACAGAATCATATATACATACATGTTGAGATTTTGGTAATTATGTGGAGTTATCTACAGCTGCAATGTTGTTCAAAATAACGATAATCATAATAAAATGTTTTTTCTTAAAATACAGCCGCAGTATATTGTGAATGTTTCCATCGATTTAAGCCTACAGTAGCCTATATTTGTGAAGGTATTAGGTTATGCACTATCATCATATCATAGACCTGTCTTAGTATACTCTCCACTTAACAGATTAACATGCAATCAAAATAAAATCAAAGGGGAATGTGCAAAACTCAGGACCAATCACACCCAGCATGAGCGTAGCACCAAATTAAGGGCCATATGCACAAGCAGACCCCAACATTTTATTTCTACATTTGTTATGCCGTTTTTAGCACCGAGTGTCGCGGTGGCATTGAAGCGCCACACAGGAGTTTATTTAGGCCATTTGCTTTCACATTTAGGTTCATCTTTCTTGGGAGGGAAATCTGTAAGCAGTTGCTTTTTCTCGCCCCCCCTTTCATGCCTCTTTTCTTTTTCCGAAAGCCGGATTTCTTGGGCATCATCTTCCACAGCAAAGGCAACTTAATGAGGGCTGCCGCTTCAGCGGAATGAACACGAACGCTAAGTGCCTAGTTAAAAAGCCCGGTGAAGGCGGACTAAACCATTTTTTTGCAAGGGGTAAAGGTGCCTGTCCTCCTCAGATACTTAATGTAGGCTAAGGCACAAAATTGAACTAATCACTCAACCGATCAAGTTACCCTAAACATTACATTTACATTAGTTAATAATATTTATTGTGATATTTAAATGACATTATTACTTAAAGAAAAATGTAATTCCAGACTCCTCGTGCATCACTGCCCCCCCTCGCTTTTTACCCCACTATGACACCCCTGACACCCGACCATGGTGAATGCACAAACTACATGCAATCTCATAGACACTTTCCTGTCGGCCAAGGACTGTATGGAATAACTCTGCCCTTTTGCACTACATGCTACCCACTGACCTGCTTTGGTTTAATCATGGAAAGACTATCCAAAAGGTTTATACTGACATTCTTCATTGCCTGATCATTTCTGCCATCACTCCACATCTTTTATGTTGTTTGTGTTTGCACTTGTATATTTACAGTGAACACACTCTCAGAAAAGAAGGTACAGAATTACTTGTCACACCGGCAGTACCCTCAAAGGCACATAATTATACCTTTTAACCACTGTTTTACAACTAGTTTGTACAGAAATAATGGGACAGTAGGGGTACAAATCTGTATCTTAAGGTACAATCAGCATTAATATACCCACAAAGGCTTATATTTGGACTTTGGGGTACTGATGTGTATCTATTCAGCTCTAGAGGAGGTACAAACTAGTTGTTAAACAGTGGTTAAAAATGTACAATTATATGCCTTTAAGGTATACTGCCAGTGAAAAAAAGTACAATTCCGTGCCTTCTTTTCTGAGAGTGCAGGTGGGATAGGGTGAGGGATTAAACCGCAAATTACAATTACAATTTACAACACAAAATATCCCAGATATTAAAATCTACAAACCTGGTGTCAAAACAGCTAACACTCATGCTGCTTTGACTGTACAGACTGGAGCACAGGTCAGAAGCACCCTGTCCAGAGAGATTAAGGCCACTGTCTGTCTTGCTGTAGTTATGTCGTTGCCCAATAGTGTCACAAAACCTTTTCAATTCTGTCTTTAAATGCTTTACTCTCATCCATTTCCATCTGCAAAGTTACCTTTCATCACATGACCAAATGACTGTAGGCCTGTTGCTCTGTCATGAGGTCCTTTTGTACACCTAGCATTGGCCCACCTGAAAGACATCAACACCTGCCTGACACTCTGTCACAAATGCTCTGTACAAATACGGGATGGCTTATGGGATTCTGTTTTTCGACTTCAGTTTAGCATTATCCTTGGAATTGCCGTGGCCATTAAGCTCTCCAGTGCTATCTGTCAGTGGATCACCAGCTTCCTGTCAGACAGGAAACAGAGCAACATCACGTGTGAGCAGTTAGCAGTGGTACCCCCATGGGATGTCTCTTTTCCCACATGCTTTTCTCCCTGTATACCAATCACTGCACCTCCAAGGACCCAACTGTTAAACTCTTAACATTTGCATATCACACTGTTATTGGGCTTATTCAACGTGGGGATGAGTGGAGATGGCCACTATATAGAGATCACTGGATTAGTAAACAACCCCTGTCCCCTATGCTACCTCCCTACATTACTCCAATTACTCTGGGTCAACTGTGGAGTCCTTCAGAATTCTGATAATATGATTTCTCTGGACCTGTGGAGTCCAACATAAACTTACGAAGGGACAACAATGCTATTTCTGCAGCAAATGAGGAAACACAGCTGCTATCTACACTGCCAGTGCCAAGCTTTCCCATATACACATATAGGTAAGACCTATAGGGCTATGCTGCATGGCCATGGCAGCTCATTCAGTTGCATGACGACTTTACTTTACTTACTCTGTGACTGCATGATGCACTGTATATTTTGTTTGATTGTTGTTTGTATGTTTTGTGGGAGAAGTTATTAGACTTAGATAAAACATTTTACATGGAGACTTATGTATAAGGGGGGTACTGATCTGTAAGAGACTGTTTGTTAAATATCACCGATTTGACACATGCCATTCATTAAATCAAAATCCTGTACAATAAAATTACATTTTGTACAATTTGATCTGTTTTAGATCTGTTTTTTGCAAAATAAGGGTTAAAACACAAATGCAGATTCTTTGAATTGTTTAATCATAAGGGTTAAAACACAAATGCAGATTCTTTGAATTGTTTAATCAAACTAGGGTCTAAGTAAACGTATAAGGAACTAATCAAGAAGCACATTTGACGCAAGAGACTGGGCTGGATCTCTGGGACTAATATGACCAAAGAACGCATGAACGGAAGCAGGTATACAGCGAGACAGAGCGGAAGAGGGTGTCTGGAAGTCACAAACATGGTAGGGAAAATCTGTTTATACAAATGTATATGCACCCTTCACACGTCAGAATTTGAAATTTTAACTACGCTGTTCCAGTACAGTTATTCTCGTTTAACGCTATGTCAAGAGCAACATTAACGGTAATTTCCGAAATATTTCACTCTGGTTCATTGTCAGTTGGATAGCTGTCTAGCTCACTGGCTATCGTTAACTGGCAAGCCAACGAGCTAGTTAGCTAGCTAAATGCTAATGTGCTAACAAGGAAAACTGCGGAGGTGCTCAACAAGCACGTATGTTATCTCGCTAATTGTTAACGACAGCGTCAGTGAACTCTCACAGCCGCTGTAATAATAAGACAGGAGTAGTAGTATGACAGTGTCTACAAATCACCTTGAAATTATGTTATCTAACACGGTAATCATTATCTAACACGCTTTATCTAAAACAAAATTATGGGCCTCCTGAGGCTGTGTCGACTTCATAAGATATTGAAATTGCTCAGTACTACTACCAGGTGTCGTGTGTATTTACGTACGTATATAAGTGAAAAAGACTCAACGACCGCTTATACGATATTGTACTTGCGAGATGCATCCCAACATCCAGCTAGCGTTAGTCCTATTGATGTACTTTCATATACAACGTACCTTTACTTTTCTGCAGAACAAGCTGAAGTCCTCTCAGAAGGATAAAGTTCGCCAGTTCATGATCTTCACTCAGTCCAATGAGAAGACGGCATTAAATTGTTTGCAGCAGAATGACTGGAAATTAGACGTGGCTACGGACAACTTTTTCCAAAATCCAGAAATTTATGTGCAGAATCTAAAGGGAACATTGGACAGGAAAAGGTTGGAACAGCTCTACAACAGGTATAGAGGTAAGAACACTACAATAGATCTCCTGAGCATCGATATAGGTTAAATCTATAATACAAGGAATAGCGTTAACCCATTAATTTCCCCTGAATGTGTTCCTTGCATGTGTGCGCAGGATTGATACAATTCGTGCACCTGTGACAATTAACCTTCTGGACCACAGGTGGAGATTCCAACTTGAGAAAGTTAAAAACCTTGCCATGTGTTTCTCCATGTGCACTTAACACTGGTGATTTCACTAACTAGCTGATCTAGCTGTATAATGATTTGTGTGTTCATGGGGATCTGCTGGTTCAGAAAATGGATCAAATATGTGGCAGGGTTTTTACTTTCTGAAGCCAGTGTTTTCCTCTCTTGCCTTGACTATAAGTGCTGAATGATTTAAAAAAAAAACTACTCGTACTGTTGTAGATCCCCACGATGACAACAAGATCGGCATAGATGGGATCCAGCAGTTCTGTGATGATCTAGGTCTTGACCCTGCCAGTATCAGTGTGCTCCTTATTGCCTGGAAGTTTCATGCAGCAACACAGTGTGAGTTCTCCAAGCAGGAGTTCATGGAAGGGATGGCTGAACAAGGGTAAGACGTGTTTATTATTAGGAATACCACCTAATTGTTTTCTTAGATATATTGCATGATCTCTATATGGAAAGTCTGGATGTCAACATCCATTGAAAACAGATTCTACGGAATTTTAAAAAGATTTTAGCTGTTCTTTAGAAAACTTGGAGTTGTGGTCACACAGAAGACAAAACTTAAATTTTTCCTTTTTTTTCTCACTAGATGCGACAGTATAGAAAAACTAAAAGCCCAGCTTCCAAAAATGGAGCAAGAATTGAAAGACCAAGGAAAGTTCAAGGATTTTTATCAGTTTACCTTTAACTTTGCTAAGAATCCTGGACAGAAAGGCTTGGGTATGTATTATTTTTAGTGTCTGTTGCTTTTGTTATGGTCCAGTTCTTGTGATGGATTACAAATACGTAATTTGTCTAACCCATATATACATATATTTAGACTTAGAAATGGCAATTGCATATTGGAATTTAATCCTGGCTGGAAGATTCAAATTCCTAGATCTGTGGAACAAATTTTTATTGGTAAGTTTGTTGTGGATCTTGATATTGTAAATCATTTTCAAGCATAACAACAAAGTATTATGTTTAAGTCAGTATCAACGCTCAGTTAGAGTACTTCTACTCTCATTTTTAACAACAGGAGCACCATAAAAGGTCTATTCCCAAAGACACATGGAATCTCTTGTTAGACTTCAGCACAATGATTACTGATGACATGTCCAATTACGACGAGGAGGGTCTGTACCATACCAGTGGATTGTATTGTATTTGCAAATGTTTTGCATTTTGATTCATTTTAACAATAATTATAAAATACTCCATGTGTTTTGTGGGCTCTGGAATACATGCCTTAAATTTATATTGAAGCGACAGCGTCAGCTGCTCTCCTAGCTGCTCTTGATTAACACTTCATTTCTTCCTCTACAATAGGAGCTTGGCCAGTTCTTATTGATGACTTTGTGGAATTTGCTCGACCATACATTGGGACCAAGAGCACAGCAGTGTGAGGATCTCCAAAGCCTTTTTTCCCAAGAGCATCTGTGCGTTGCACAAAACCAACTCCGTTACGACGGCCCAGTAGAGCACAGAGGACTTATCTAAGATCTGTATTGCCTTTCCAACCTCAGGAATGAGACGTTTGTACACAACAAAGACTATATATGGAAAAAGGAAAACACGTCTCCTCGACAGTCATTGCATGGTGGTTAGGGCTTCTCCTTTTTTGAAATTAAGTATGGTATGATATAAGGCACTCTTATTGAGGTAGACTGCTGGAGCTGAATGGTCATCTTAGTTGAGGCTCACTGACAAAGTGCAAAGGCATCTTAATTGACACCCCAGGGTCATTATTTTGGGAATGTGAAATTTAAAAGAAATAATACATAAATAGTATTGTTACACATGCAGTCCTGTTTTTGGACCATAGAACACTTGTTGGAGGGAAGTACACAACTTTAAAGTAAAATGAAAAATGTGTTTTTTTTTTCTTTTCCTTTTTATTAAGGTGGGGCAGACTGCTATATTGGTACATGCAGTGGATCTTGTTTTGGTTAGGATTATTGTGTGTAAGTGTACCATTTCTGTTGTTACTTGGGAAATGCCATAATTGTTTAATAGATTTTGGTTTGTAAAGAAGAAAAGACATACTATGTATCTTTTTTCTCAGCACATTATCAGCTGAGAATTTCTGACATTTGACAGTGTTGAAATTTTACAGTTTGGTATCATAGACATTCCCTTAAAATTTCAATTGACCTGCATGAGGTGAGCTTACGTGGTCTTTCGATCAAGTAAGATCAGTGAAAACTGCTGCCTACACTGGCCAGTCAAAGCTGTTTTGCCCGTAACTGTGTGAGAAAAAGTAACTGTTAAATGAAAGTTGTTACCCATATAAAAACTCGGCAGATACCCTGACAGTGTGATGTTATCTTGGTGCCAGCATGAACCATGTAGGCTTTTAAGTTCATCTTCTAAGTTTTCTGGTCGGCAACTAACAGTATAGACAGGCATTTATTTCTGTTTTCTTCTCTTATAGAGAAGTTATCAAATCAATAATGCAGGCTAGTACTTAAGTAAATGTCATAGTTGGTGGCTGTGGGATCAGTGCCATGTCTTCAGAAGCATGCTGCGAACATGGCATAGTCACACACTCAGGATGGGGCATTGAAACACATAATTTAATTACTTCACAGCTATGTACGGAAAGCATGTCTTCTCGACAGTCGTTGCGTAGTGGTTAGGGCTTCTTTTATAAAATTTAAGTATGGTATGATATAGGACACTGTTGAGTCAGACTGCTCAAGCCATCGACTATATACAAGAGCTGCAGCTGAATTGTCAACATACGAGAGGATCTCTGACAGACTTGTGCAAAGGCATCTTAATTGACACTAGGTGCTCTGTTTTGGGAATGTTAAATTTAGTTGAAATCATTGCCTACATTTAATAGTCATAGGCCTACAGGTCCTGTTTTTGGACCCCAAAACACTTGTCAGATGGAAGTACACAACCTTAAAGTAAAAATGAAAAAAAAAAAAAAAAAAAACTTTTTTTTTCTTTCCTTTTTTTATTGAGTTGGGGGAGACTGCTATATTGATACATGCAGTGCAACTTGTTTTGGTTAGGATTATTGTGAGTAAGTGTGCTTCTGTTCTTACCTGGGAAATGTCGTAATTGGTACGTGGATGTTGGTTTGTGAAAAAAGAAAAAAACATACTGTGTATTTTTGTTTCCAGCAAATTATGAGTAGAGAATGTCCAACATTTGACTGTTGAAAGTCTACAATTGGTAATTCTCTTAAAGTTTCAGTTAATCTGCAAGAAGTGAGCCTGCATAGTCTTTTGTTTAGGTAGGACCAGTGAAAATTGCTACCACCTACCCAGGCCAATTAAAGTTGTTCAGCCCTCATCTGTGTCAGAAAAAGTAACTGTTTTATAAAAACTCAGCAAATAATCTTGGCAGCCCACTGTTATCAGGCACACTCACACTCTCAGAACTCTCATTGAAACACAACATCATGACTAGGCCAATTTATAGTCTATGTGTAATTTCTATTCACTGCAACGAGTTGAGGAAAATTATGAAAGGAAAACGAGAAGTCTGTATCCCAATGGTAGTCCAGGGTAACACCTGACACATGTACAACACTGCTGACTATGTCAACGGTTGCTAAGGAGCTTGCCTGACAACAAACGTGATAGTCGCAAGGCAGCGAACGGAGCTAGTTTACGTTAGCCGATTACGCACGGATTTTCAAGTTAGGGTTTTATAGTTGCAGTTTATGTAACTTGTGTTTCTCTTACTTCGCCGTTGGCAAGTGTTACATCCTAACACGTAACAGAAGGTAACGGCAATAGAAGAAAAATGTCCGACGCGATTTTATCCGAGGTGGGTTGGGATGAAGGTTTTGCCATTCCTGTCGCAAATGCAGAAAACAAGGCCCTGGAGGATGAGGTGAGTTTCTATTTTAACGTACCATGACATGGTTTTTAGTAAAAGTGTGCTAGTATGAGTAAATTGGTTTTTATGTAAATGTCTTATTTTAAGTAAAAACTAGTATCTTGTGAACTCAGACTATTTGGCTAATTAACGAACCTACCATGCTAATTAAAGCATACCTAAAAGCACCTATGTTAAGGACTTAAAATCATCTGTCCAGTTGGTTCAAAACTGGTCGGACTTTTCCCTAATGGCGTGGCATTTATTTCACTAACCTTTTAAAAAGACGATTATGTCTCTATGTCCACATAGCTTCAGAGGAAGCAAAAGGATAAGACTATCCTGGAAAACAAACTTGCTGAATATAAAGACAGGATTAATGCCATGACTGAACATCTGAAAAATGTCAAGCAAGAGTTGTCACACACTCAGGTATGTCTCCACGGTCGCCGCCCCTTTTTGCCTCATCCATCAGGTAGTTTCCCACAGTTGCTGTACACTGGTCATGCTCTAAAGCTTGTTACTATGGCCGTTGTCTGTTTCTAGGCTCTCTGCAAAGCCAGGGAGAAGGAGACTGACACAGAGATGCATTTTAAAGCACTGGCAGAAAGAGAGATGGGCCGTCTGCGTCAAGAGATTGCACAGCTGGAGAAAGAGCTGGGTTCATTGAGGGAGAAGCAGACTACCCAAGAGGTTACTCCCAAGCTTTACCAATACCCATTATCCACTGTCTTAATGTCCTCGTTGTACACCCTATAACGCACATTAAAATGCTTTGCTGTTCTCATGTGTCATGTTGCCCTTGGTGTTGCCTTGCCCTCAGCATGATGAACTGCTTTTTCGTGTTTGTTTCTGAATACCACAGAACAGCATATTCAAAACCACCCAAACGCTGGACCAACTGAGCAGCCAGCTTAGCTGGGACCAGCAGACTCTGGATGCCTGGCTGGAAGAGTCAGCCCGCAGAGATGAGGACACTATGGCTATTCTCAAATATGCCCAACAGGATGAGAGCAGAATTAAAGTGAGTTGAATTTTGGCACCACCAAGCCCAATGAACACTATATATCTTAGTAAAAGGGTCAGTGTGTATTCATATTTTTAGTTTAAAAAAGTGACGTTATTTCTTTTCAACAGGAACTGACACTAAATATTGAGAAAATGAACCTTCAAGCAATCCAGAAAAGGAAAGCCCTTGACAATGAACTTACGGAAACAATCACAGCACAGGTTAGGAAGCAACTATTTCTCCTTTTCTCTCCATGTACATTGCATGTAGTAATATGTCATTTGTGAAGGCGCTTAACATCTTTTAAATATTAGTATATTTCACTGGGTATTCCCAGACTGCTTAAGCTGTGTTTAGCTGGATGCTGTGTTTGTAAGAGAGTTGATTATCCACTCTTGTGAAAAAGATTGGATTGGACAAAACCGCAGAGAACTTCCGTCATGCTCATGCAGAGAGGCAGGAGCTGATCCGTCAGTGGGAGAGCACTATTGACCAGATGAAGAAAAGGGACCAGGAGATGCAGCGGTGTGCAGAGGTAACCAGAAGATGGCGCTCTACACTCTGAAAAACAGCAGCTCGAGTAACATCCGATTTTAAAGTTGTAGATGGGACTTTTGCAGTCGTAGATGAGCCATAGTTCCTGGTGTTTTTTCTTGCCATTGAGGCCAGTCACCAAAACGGATAAAATAGATTGCTAAAAATTAAAAAATGTTTATTAATTTAAAAAGTTTATGAAAATGAACAGAAATAGGCAGTGTCTTTATTGTGCATTATTGAATGTTCTTAGATGTATATGTTTTGGTGCAAGAGTATGAGCTCTTCTATTGGTTACAATCACTACTATCTCCTCCTATCTGTGCTTCCACGCCACACAATTTAGCGTGGTTCAAGCCTCTCTGTTACTGTTTTATGCAACAGTGAGCAAAGTTTGCTAGTTTTAATAATAAGGAGTCTGTTGTATTGGTAATAAACCTTAATGCATATTTTGGACTATGCCTCGTTAGGTCCTTGCATCTCAGAAAATAGGTCCTGGAATGTATTTGGAAAGTCCTTGAATTTGATGTTTTAATTAAAAAGATTAAGAAACATGGAATAGTTTAATATATCCCCAGTAAAGAGATCAAGACTGTTTTAAATGATTAGTTGTTAACATGTGTGGTTGTTCTAGTAAGGATACGAGTATTGTTTAGTATTGTGAGTATTGTCTAAATGTGTATCTGCATGCAATTTGACAGATGATAACCAAAGTCAACCAGGAAATACGAGAGAGGAACTCTGTGATCAAGGATAAGATGGTATTTTTGGAAAGCGAGATGGAAAACAACAAGGAGCATGATAAGAAGATTGCTGTGGCAGAACGGCAGGCTGTCAAACTCCAACAGCAGTTTCAGGAGCAGGAGGAGAATCGCACACGACTGCAAGATGAGGTTTTTTCACCAATGATACACTTCCATAATGAGGATGGATGTAGGATGTAAAAAATTCACCACATATTTGTCCCAGCCATTCAGTTAACCAGCTGATTCCAATTAGCATGACTTTTTTAGCCAGGAAGATGAGATATTTGAGCAAATTCATGGTACAAATATCCACTCACACATGCACACAAACTAATTAAGTCCACATTTCCAAGCATACAACCACACATATTTACAGACAAATCTCCCGAAAGCAGGTACATATGACCACTGACCCTCACCTACCTGCTGTAAGCGCTTAGATGTATAATATTTAATGTAATGTGTCTGTGGTGGGATGGTAATAAGCTTCATTTGACAACAGCTGGAGAATCTGAAGAGGACTGTCGACAGAGCATCCTCAGATGTACAGAATGTTAGAGCTCAAATAGCCAGCATGAAAAAGGACATCCAGGACAAATCCACAAAGTAAGCAGTCTCACAGTTCTCAGTCTCACTATTACTTACTGTGCATCAATCATTGTATTCCATATTCTTACAGTGTATTGTACAGCTTACACTACAGTGATGTCATAACAGGAACGCAGTAGTATTTTTCAATATGTAATTGTGAGTGATTGTTTGTATACATTGTATACATACACTGTTACACCATCATGAAATTAAAGACTTGATGACATATTTAGAACCCCTGGGGTAGTCAGTCTCAGGAGTTATGAGAAATATGGTAGAAATGGTCTAGTGCATCACTCGGAGGTGTCGTTGCTCTAGAGTCAAGGATGCGAAGCTGCAGACCGCGGCCCTGGAGGAGAAGCTGGGGTCTGTGACCGAGGCCACCCTGAGTGTGGAGGAGCGCGCTGCACAGATGGAGCAGCTGCTTAAGGAAGAGGAGCAGAACATCAAGGTTGGTGCGGAGAACTGACAGTGTGCTGGCTCACTTCACCAGCAGGAAATATGTAACTGTCGGGTTAACAACCTCTATGCCATTTCCAGTGCCCCCAATTGTCTATGAACACACCAGTGTGCTAACTCACCTGCCCTCAGCTTCTCTGAGTAGTTCTGGTGGATGCATTTCCAGATGCTCTGCTCTGCTCTGTGCAGGAAATCGACCTGCTGTTGCATCGTCAGCGAGAGGCAGTGTTCCGCAAAAACCAGGATCTTCAAGCCCTGTGCCTGAAGGAGAAGGACTTGGTCAGCGAGGTGTCCGGCAGCAAGGCAGCCATCAGCAACCTGGACAGCAGGCTTCGGAAGCTCGACCAGAACACCCTCAAGCAGCAGGAGATCATATACAACCAGGCAAGCCAGGCCATGGGGCACCACACGCAGCAAGATACCCAATATGGGAGATGTGTGATTTTTAACTCATAACTTGCTGTATTAATATTCACAGCCTCCGTATGTATACCATTTATTTATTTATTAGTCCTATTGTATATATTTCTTTTTTATGCTTCTTCACTTGTCACTTTCAATTTCTTTGAAGAGGCTGGACAATGACCATAAAGGTCTTGGCTTTAACTCTTAAGGATTGCTTTATACATCAGTCAATAAGTGTGCTGAATGGTCACTTAACTGAAATGGTTGTTAATCAAAATGTATCAAGATACTAGATAATAGAGGTGTGTGATGTCAGAGATGACAATAATTTATCTTTAGCGGTCTGAAAATTCGGAACTTTTGACCTCTGTGTTGCATGGTGAACCACCTGTACGGGAATCTAAAAACAGTTAATTTAGGATGCAGCCTTCACGTTGTGTGGCATTGCGTGGACATTGCTCATACTGTACTGTGCTCTTCCACAGGACTTCCAGATCCAGCTGCTGGAGAGGAAGATGTTTCGGCTGCAGGGGGAGGTGAACACGGAGGAGAAGCAGGCCCTGGAGAAGAGGGTGGAGGAGCTATGTGCTACCCTGGATGAGCGCAGGAAGACCGCAACCTTACTTACCACACAGCTAAAGAAGCTCCAGGTGTGAGCGAGAGTGGAAGAGAGATGTTTATACACCTTTGTGTGTGTGTGTGTGTCTGTGTGCGTGCATGTGTGCGTGCATGTGTGCGTGTGTGTGTGTGTGTGTGTGTGTGTGTGTCTGTGTCTGTGTTTGAACATGTTTTCAACAAACCTTTTCTAGTTTAGGGGATATACTTCAGTGGCAGTGGTGTTACTGTGGTTTGTGTGTTTGGGCAGGATGACATCCGCTGTGTGAGGAAGGAGACAGAGAGGACTGGGGCAGAGAAGAGAAACCTCATCACCAAAATCGAGGAGCTCAATCTGTTCAACGACACCTCAGACAAAGAACTCAAAAAACTCAAACTCAAGAAGCAGGTACTGAACCTAAAACCTCATGTTGCAGTCGTGTTAAGCTCACGTTAAACTGTGCATAATTCATTTTTAATCTCAATTCTCATACGATGGAACGTCAGTCTGATGTAGGTGGAGGCAGTTTGGCAGTGCAGGGTGCACTTTGTCATAATTTCAGCATATGCGTCTTAGCCATTTTTAGGTCTAATGACGTTTTTATCAGTATGGTGGTGCAAAAAGCTGTTAGTTTTTGCCAATCATTTTTACACTTGTCTCAATATGAATGTCCACGTCTTCAAAACTCTTAAAACAGTGTGCTTTACCAACACCTCTGAGCACATCATTTAACATTTGCTGCAAAATGCACTGCAGCTACCAAAACTCTTCACACTTCACCCAAATTTACTTCTGCTACCATAACTGTAACACATGCTGTTGCTCAGCAAGGCGTACAGTGTACAATTAGCTAAAATCACAAACAACTTGAAACAAATTACATAAAACGTAGCCTCTGTCCTACAGTTTGGCACGTGTTACTGTTATGTTATGTAAATACACACTGTGTGTAAAAGTGCGGAGGACCATGCATGACATACTGACTATAACATGTCAGAGACTACAGAATACTTCAACAAAGAAAAATGCTTAAGATACAGAATACTTCAACAAATAAAATGCTTAAAATGCACACATCTGCACATTAGCATCACTTGTTGCTGATGTCCTCATCGTCTGTCTGGACCCCTGCTCCCCCCTCTGCCAGGACACTATGGTGGAGGACAACATCCTGAAGCTGGAGACCAAGCGCCTGAGGGACCTGCTGTACGACAAGGCCGACGGCGTGCTGTCCCTGGAGAAGCGCCGGCTGCAGCTGCAGACGGCCATGAACGAGCGCGAGGAGGAGATTCGTGTCCACCGCGAGATGCTCACCAAACAGCACCGCATCACCGAGCAGGAGCGCCAGACCCTCAGGTACTTTGGGGCGGGAAAGCAAAGCCTTCTTCTGAAGCTTTTTCAAATGTGTTCTGGTGTGATAAATAACTAAATGCCTCAATTACCTTGATAGTAAACACCTTCTTCACAGGTTTGTGTGTGATGTGGGACATAATTCCATATTTATCTCCTAATGAAGTATTTCGAGCCTTTTTCCATGAGTCTGGGAACATACCTTCTTTGTGCATTTTCCCACTTTGTTAGTTCTGAAGTGCACGAGAGGATGTCCAAAATTGACAAGATGAGGAAAAGGTATGAGATCTTAACCATGTCAGGTGCTGATGCGGAGGAGGAGAAGTCGCAGGCCTACTATGTCATTAAGGTGAGCCAACTAGACTATAAATGCCATCAGTCCTCAGTGACTTTCCAAACTCTTGCAGGCCATTGTTTATCCCCCAAGAGAGGATTACAACACTGAATGAAAGTATATGATTTTAAGGCTTAATGGTCCATATGTGTGTTAAAGGATTAAACAATACACATTGCCAGAATATGCTCTACACTGGCACAACAGAGGTGCTAAAGTGAAACTGTTGTGAAAATGAATGAAACTCACTGAAACAAATGAAAGTTTTATATACATACACACTTGTGTTTCCATGCACGTAAGGCGGCCCAAGACAAAGAGGAGCTTCAGCGGCAGGGTGACAGCCTTGATGCCAAAATCCGCAAGACTGAGAAGGAGATCCACGCTCTGGAGAACACCCTGCAGGTGGTGAACAGCCGCAACAGCACCTACCGCAAGTCCTTCAACAAGGTCACCGAGGCCAGTACGTGCACACTAAGAGGGGGAACTGTGGGGCTCAGCTGTGGAGGTTATGTGAAAAACACAGAAAATCTGCTAATGAGGCAATGAACAGTAAACTTTCTACTGTGAAGCAAAATGCAAATAATGCAAGACAAAAAATGTAAGGAAGGCAAAAAATTATCTGGAGCACATCGGATGTGGAAAATGTATTTTGACAGTTGGAAAAAGTTGACTTTTGTCTAGCTGTCACTGTGACAAAATTGTTGTTAAAGCAGTTTTGACTTCGGTATGAAAATGTGTGTGTGCGGACTGAATATTTACTAAAGCCTGTGCTACATTGTTCTTTTTGTCTTTTTAACGTTTATTTCCATTTGAATGGGGTAGGTGGGGTAGGGGAGTAGGGCATTGTGTTATCATATTTTCTTCAGTTCTATGCATGATGTATCTACATTTTGAGAATCTAATAAAAAGTAAATACTAAAAAAACAAAAATGTGTGTGCGCAGGTGAGGAGTACCAGGAGAAACTGAAGCTGGAAGCACAGAAGAGAGCCGCTGAGGACAAGTACAGAGCTAAGAGACGCCAGATCAGGGAACTGCAGGAGGACATTCAGGTATTTCAAACCTCACCCTAATGTGGTGTGTCATCACATTATGGTGTCGTAGCACTCTAACTGATACATTTCCATTATGCTGCACAATATGTTTACCCGCAGAAAGAAGGAAAACTGACAAGGCAGGTTTCGTATAGGAACACTAGTCAGTTTGCATCAGTTCTGAAAAAAGTGATGTAATTGTTGTTCTCAACAGACCATGAATGGTACCCTTGAAACTCTTCTGCATGAGGAGACAGAGCTGAATGGCAGGACAGAAGAAACTCAGTCACGCATCCTCTCGCTGAACAAGGAACTGTCTTCCCAGAAAGAGAAATTGGATCGGGTGAACAAACAGGTGTGACAGGCAGCTTAGGGCACTTGCTCTTCCGCTACACTGGAATGCAGAGTAGTAATACAATCACCAATGTTTTTTGAGGACTACAGTCTCCACATACAGCTTGTTGTCCTCTTATCATACCCTCATATCATTTAAGTTTTCATTGCTCACTCTTTGCTGGGGAGTGGTAGTAGCATGGCTGTTCCATACTTCTACTGCGTGTGCGTGTATGTGTATGTGTATGTGTGTGTGTGTGTGTGTGTGTGTGTGTGTGTGTGTGTGTGTGTGTGTGTGTGTGTGTGTGTGTGTGTGCGCTGTTTCTCACAAGTGCGTGCTCACTGCTCCCAGGAAGTCTTTTATATTTATTGATTATATATTTTATATATATAAAAACCTGTTGCTGCATGTTTTGCTAAACATGCTAAACACTAAAACCTATATTTCTCCCACTCAGTGTTCAAAGCTCAAGAAGGAGATCCGCTCAGCCAAACACACCACACAGGAGACGTTTGAGGAACGGGACATTCAACTCAGGGAGCTGAAGGACTTGAACAAGACAGTCAACCATATGATCCTGGAGGCCATGGAGAAGAGCCCTGAGCTGGAGTCAGCTCTGCTGATGTACTTCACTCAGGTAAGCAGCCTGCAATGGTTTGCCCCCACCCCCCCAAGATATGTCAGTGTACAGAACACACAACAAAGTGAAATACTAAGAGCCAGAACTGGAGAGGGATGCGTTTACTTCCTCCCTTTTATCTCCCTGACTTTGCTGTATCACTGTACTGTCACTTTATTCACACAACTGCTCCTTGTGTTCATAGTAATACTGCATCTTATGGCACATTGCATTAACTTGCACTAAATAAACACAGATTACAAATGGCAGCCATAATGTGCATACGCAGATAAAAGCAAATATTTTCCAGCCCTGATACTGCATGTAGTAGTGGAAAGTGCAGACTGTCTGACAGAATCAGAATGAAGTGTGGTAGCGTTAAGTGTTGACTATCTCTGACTAACTGATCCTGAATGCAGTGTGCTAGCGTTAAGTTGTTGCCTATCTCTGACTGATCGTGAATGGAGTGTGGAAGCATTATGTGTTAAGTCTTGACCGTCTCTGACTGATCCTGTGTGTGTTATCCTGAATGGAGTGTGGTAGCGTTATGTGTTGTCCGTCTCTGACTGATCCCGTGTGTGTTATCCACAGGCCAATCTGCTCCTGCCGTCCCCTGGCTCTGCCCAAGGCAGCAGGCAGGGCTCCAAGGCCAGCTCTGCCCGCAGCTCTGTGTCCCTGAGGTAAGCATCCCCCTGAGAGAATCAAAGGCTTTTTAAAACCCTATGGGGTCACTCCCTGTAGAGGCAGATCAAAGGCTCTGACAATCTTACGAAGCCCTTCTGTTAGTGCATAACGTCACCCTAACAGTCAATGAAAGCTGTTCATTCAGCATGTTATGACCATATTGGATATATCAAGGTATATTGCCATAATAAGCAGAGAGTTTGAAATATTATGAGGTGAACAATATTTAGGCATTTTAATACTTAGCATACACTGCAACATTACTTCATAGTACAAGGCTAGTGTATGAGTAACTCTTTTATGTGTTTGTGAGATCCAAACTGATTATGTACACCACAAAGCTCTATGTAAAACCTGACGTGTGCTCCATGATGGCCAATATGTACAGTACTATATGTATTTGCGTAGCATATGTGTTTGCATTGTGTTCATTTCCTCTGTTGTTATTACGGGTGACCAGGTCCTCAGGCTCCTCAGCCAGCAGCAGCCCCCGTGCCTCAGCCCTGCAGAGCCCCCCAGTCAAGACCCTGGAGCTGGGCCTGGGTCTGTCCGTCACCTCCCCTCCACTGCCTACTACGTCTCCACAGAGCTCACGGCCATCCAGCAGCGGCAGCGCCACCAGTGGCCGGATCGTGCAGCGCAAAAGCCCGTAGACAAACACATCCTGTTTGATTCTGATTTTTTTTCACTGCCCTTTACAAACCCAATGAATGTAAGTGTCCAAAGGTAGTTTGAATGACTGACATATTGTTCAAAATTAAATAAATAAAAAGTGTCCTTCTTGAAGGTTTGATTGGTTTGTTTATTTTGTCAGGTTGATCTTGGACAGCTTCTAAACTTCTAAAAAACTTTTAAAAAACTTTTAAACTTAACGATCCACATGTCACATAAATTTGAATTAAGGTGGACAGGTTTACAAAGACGTGTTTTAGCCACGTTATCTAACCCTAGCGTCTAAGGTTACAATAGGCGTTTAGTTTGAAGAGGAAAGCCTTGGCTACTTCCTCAAAACCCTCAGAACAACCTTACACCTGTTCAGGTACAATGTCCAGCATCAGAAAGATGTTTTGCATAATACTACTAATTGGACTTGTCTGTCGATCTACTTGTCAGAGTGCCACAGGTGAGAAACGAAATAACCTGTCAGTATATTTAGTTTTTAAAATAGAATAGATTGATGTGCGTGAATTTAATATAAATGGAAACTTCCTTAGATCCACCAGCTACCAGCATCGCTGCTTTTACCGAGATGCCTCCTACTGAAAAAGGTAAATCAAAATGAATTATTTATATATATATATGAAGATATACACGCATTCATAGGCTATTGCATAAATGAGCCTACTTGTGATATGAATTGTCTTGCGCGGAAACTGTGGGATGAATATTACTCAGTCCCATGAAATGTTCTGACATCCACATTAGGTCGCCCAACTACTGTGGTGTTGAGAGCTGTTGTGGAGTCCCTAGGAGATCTGAATGAATCTACTGTAGAAGCTCATTTAAGAGAGGTAAGATTCACAGTTGGAACAACAAATTGTGAGAAATTTTAGACTTAGTCCTAAATAAACAAAATAGTCTGTATTGTTATTGTACTGTATGAAACGAATTTTTAAGTGTCATCTAAAACTGCATTGTAAAGCATATAAAGAAAAGGGGAAAAAATGAGTGTTCTTTTCAGAGGAAAAAATGTGTGTTCTTTTCAGATCACGGCATTGCTGTCCTTACTAGGTCTGGATGTTGAAATGTCACTGAGGAGCATTCAACGCGTTTAGTTTCAACATGTCCCATGTGCCTGTAATAGGCTACCACATCTGAACTGATGTATAGCCTATAATGAAGATGGGTATAAACTGGGTGAAGGGGTAGCAGAAGGGAGTAGTCTGATAGGCCTTAAATAGTAAAATTAGTTTTGAAAAAAAGGAAGATTATAGGCGTAATTGTTGTAGGTGTCAGGTCTGCAATTATGCACATAAATATAGATGAATATGAGTAGCCCTGCAATGCTTGTGTGAAATTAGGCTCACCTCTTAACAAAGCATTGGATAACTAAGTAGCAAATCACCAGCCTCACTGCTTAAAAGCAGTCAGCAAACAGTAGCTATTCTGCCATCTAGTGTTCTCAAAGCATAGATTTTCTTTTTATTAAACTTATTTCACCAGGGATATCATATTACATTTGCAACAATATATGAAAGAAATGACAGATTGGCCTTTTAAAAATTATGGCGTTATTATTGACAATCCAATCTATGCCATAGCACCATACTGATAGACTGGACCGTGAAATAGAAGATGAAGAATGCACATACAAGGAAGCATCTACCAGTCTGATTAGTAGGCAATACAGTTTACATTGGAATGTTTCAGGCAGAGTCATAAAGTAAATAAGTCTTTACTAAATAAAGTAAGACTGAATACCAATACCAAGCCCCTAAAATTCCTTATCATAGGCTAGCCTTGCAATACAAATCTTCTTGAAATTTAAATATGTTCCACTTGAGAACACACATATCTTTAAAGGGTTAAGGTTAGGATGCTAATCAGTGTCACTAAGTTGTGACATGATGTCAGTGAAAGCCAGATGTTATGAGGCAACTACATACCTGAAAAGACAGAATAGGTCTACTTCACATCAAAGACAGAAAAGTGTCAATATTTAATAAACAGTGGTGCACACTTTCAAATATTGGTCTAAGCATCCGAGAATTGGAATGTGCAGTTTTGCACATCCTGTGAGCATTTGCACTTCCTGAAATGTGTGATTTCTATGATTTTTAATGTGTTCTATGATTTTTAATGTGCCTATCTCTCTGCAACAAACTCTACCCACAAGTATAATAAAGCAATAAAGTGACCTTAACCTGTCTCTGAACAAAAAGTAAATGCTTAATTTGTAACATTTTGTGTCTTGTCAGTGCACTTACAGTTGTTATGTAACAAAAAGGTCAATTGTAGTAATCAGACATCTTGCCAAAGGACTACAGTTGAAAATTAGCCTGCTGGCTAACACTGGCACATTTACATTTATGTCTATTAATGTGTGCTGCCCTTATAAATAAAATACATGAAATGAAATGTATTTACATTGTGAAGTATGAGAAAGAGACCTCTTCAATACATAGAAAGTCATAACATGAAGTGTGTGCACTCATGGACCTCAGAGCAAGGCCTGTGCTGAATCACACTGACAAGGAGCCTCCTGTTGAGTAGGGAACTAGGTCACTAAGTCAGCCCAGACATACCCTTTTAAATTAAGTGCACCTCTTTATTGGTAACTGACCTATTTAAAGATAGATGGCATTAAGTGCAGCGCTGTAATTGTATATATGCACACCAGTTAAATTTAAATTTGTACAAGAGCCATGTAATGGGTGACACTGCAATAACTACTGTGACGTTATTATTCTCATTCTTCCCTGATGTGATGAGTTTTGGTACATATTTACATCTCGGAGTGTGTGTGTGAGAGGGAGAGGAAGAGAGAGAGAGAGAGAGAGAGAGGGAGGGAGAGAGACAGAGAGAGAGAGAGGGAGGGAGAGAGAGAGAGAGTGGACATTTCAATCATAATATCAAGCTGAATAAGCATTTGCAATGAGCATTAAATGATCAAACAAAATATCACATAGACCTAGATGACTAATGCACAGACTATAACCCCCTCTAATCTTACCCAGCACATGAACCATGTGAAATCAAACAGGAAGTTGAATAGATCAAAGCCAAGGCAGATATTGATGTTTAACTAAATGTGTGTGTATTTGAATGTTGGCACAGTGAGGTGAGGTTGATAATGAACAGTGATGCCATAATAAAGAGACTGGATTGATTTTTTTTTCTTCTCAAAAAGCATACGCAGGAGTAGACAGGAGGTTCTGCGCTCCTCTGCCAGTGCTTTCCCCATATTTGCCATTCTATTTCTATTATATTTCTATTAAGGGCAGGAGGAGACACTGCAGAGGGACTGCACCCATTTTAAAGGGGCGGATTTGGAAAGGCTGGGTACAGCAGAGAGACCCTAGTATATTTCCACACATGGCTTGTGCAATGTGCATGTGTCGGAGCACATGGCTACTGCTTGCACAGACCTGGCCAAGACAATTGTCTCCCAGACGTATGATACCGGAGACAGTGTTCCGGGCAGCTATTTTGGGTATGAGGCATCTGGCAAAGTTGTGCCTGCCATGCATACATCTAGTCTGACATGAACCACTGCCCTCAAACTTTATACATCCTGGGAGGTGCGAGTATAATTATAAAATATTAAAATGTCACAGCATTGGTTGTTTGTCCATAAATAAATGTATAAAACATAAAAATACAGAACTCTGCAAAGGTCTTGGGCCACCCTAGTTTCAGGTGTTTTAATATGACTATTAATACGATTATACTTATTTCTCTGGGCTTTTATGGAAAATAGAGAAAATTAGAATACTCAGTATCACCATATTTCACAATATGCACTGTAACAACACAAAATCTTTACAACAAATGGCTTGTACAAGCAATAGTCAGTAGTTAGTGTAATCTCCAATTTCCCAATAGCAAAACTGAACCTCCGGGTGAAAATCTTACAAGCCTTATTTCTCCTGGTGTTGTTGAGTGTATTGTCTAAAATGATGGGATCTTGAATTCATTGTTTGTACACATCCATTAGCACATCTTTGGGGAGGCTGGCTGAAGTGCTTATAAATATTGACACTTTCCAGGACATATATGAATTCAACATATCTGCCCTTTCCTGCTTTTATGATCCCATCTGTTTAGACATGCCCAGCCCAGCACATCTATATTCTTTTAAGTTCTTTCAAGCACATAAAAAGTAGTGAAGGCAGTTCTCAACCATTTTATTATCAATTCAAATTACAGCAGATTTCTTTAAAGAAATGCAGCACATTGTGCACATTCTTTATGTGTACCATGAGTTAGCATAAACTGTTCACTCCAAAAAAAAAATTAAAGTGCAGTACTTAAGATACCTTGTTATTTAAAAAAGTAAAAACCATTTAAAGGTATAACTGACAGTCTTTCCTTTAAGGAAAAGAAAACATTCAGGGCTGTGAAACCATGACACTCAATGGCAGACACGTTTATACCTAGAAGTTAACAACCAGACAACAACGTCTCCAAAAATTTGTCTTTTTCCAGTTATGAGGAAAGAATCTGACGTTTCTGCACACTTTACGATGCTATCGGATATTCTGAAGATGTGGTTTATGCTAGTCATTTTCTGCAAAATACAATGGTAACACACCTAAACTACTTAATACTATATAAAAACTACATTTGTGCAAATCTCTATTATCTCTCTTAAATCAAATAAAAATACATGGTGCAATTAAGTACAGCTTCCCTTCTTATCAAATGAGAAGTGCTTCAAGTCAATGCAACACATTTTTTATTATATTTACTAAAAGGTTCTAATGTTAGGTCATGACTGAGTTAACAGTTAATTCACATGTTGGTACTGGTTCTTGGTGCATCCACTTTGATGTCACATTTATATGAAGTATAATTAAGCAACAGGTGACTGTGCCTTTGTCTCTGTCAGTCATTGTCTGTGCAGGGCACATGTGCACACCTATAGTGGTTGTTTAGTCTGTTTTTTAGTCTGTTTGAGGCTGCGCTGGGCACTGCATGCTCCAGGCATGGGCACTCAGCAGAGGAGATGGGGGTCCTCACAGGGGGGGCCTCACTGGGGAGGCTCACTGGCTCTTCCCACTCGGCTCGTTCTCCGGCTCCACATCCAGCTCTGTCAGGCAGCAGTAGCACAGCATCTGGGTGAACTTGGTGGCGGCAGCTGCCAAGATTGGAGAACAGAAGCAGAAAGAAAGACTTTTTTATAAGTCGCTTTGGATAAAAACATCTGCTAAATGTAATAGTCCAATACCTTAGCTTCAAAATATGAAGAAATCGTTCAGTTTGTGATAAAAGCATGGAATTTGGTACAGATGTAGCCAAAGGTATTCCAAAAAGATTTAGATATGGAGGCATCTTTAATTTTCAACATGGTGCCATGGCAGCCATTTTTTCAAAATGGCCGCCAATAACAACTGTTTTCTACAGTAATGGGCACAAAATCTGTTATTGTTGACAAAATTGTTGGATTTATTTACCATATATACTTGGTAATGGTGTTTTTTTAATAATTGAATAATTTTTTAAAATTCAAAATGTAATGTAATGAAAGTAGCAGAGTGGTGCAGTGAGGGAAAGACAGGGCAGGTTAAAGACATAGTGGAAGAGAGAGAGAGGTGGTGGGGAGGTGGGGATGAGGGGTTGGGGTTTAGACCATGGGTCAGAATGGAAGCCGCCGGTGTAATCAGCATGAAAGCAAATGAGCCGGTGGTTAAATGTGATACATCAGTGGGCCTGTGCGCCGCGTTCCTGACGGGACTCCCTGGAACAGGGTGTAATAGTGTGTGTTTGGAATAGTCTGCATATGGCTCAGTCTGTCACGTCTCACACCTCTCTTTACACTTTTATCCCTTCACGTTGGCCACCCTGGCTTAAGGCCTGGCATTTCTCAGATCACAGACTACTGCTTCAGAATGAATGGAGCATCTAATAAAAGTACTGACCTTAAATAAAGTCCCACACTGACTAACTCCAAGTGGGCAGCACATAGTGCGGAATGACTATGCATTACTGGGGTGCTTTCATCTGTTTTTTTTTTCAGTGGGTGTAGTCCTAATTATTTTGTCTTTGTCATCATTCCTCTGGTTGACTCATCTGATGACATGACAAACAGCATTACCACACACCCCCCTTTAAACCTTTGAGTACTTTTCCAAAGAGTCTGGAAGATGATACACTTTCACCCATTCCAGCACCCAATCTGGCATCTTGCATGATTTGTAGCATGGTCCATGGTGTTCTGCACATTGGCTATATCAGGCCTCCCTCATATCATCCCTCCCTCATTCCCTCCCTCTCCTTTTCTCAAACAACCAAAATGTTCATTCATATGTTTAACATTTCGGTTAGTCCTACTCACTAAATAACACCCGAACAATACAAATAACCCTACCTACACTAAACTACACCTACTTAAAACTTTTCAACCAGTACTAGGCGCTCCTTACCATTGAGTTGGCTGATGAATTTGGGTCTCCTTTCCTCAGGCAGGTAAATGCACAGGAAGTACACAGGTACACCGGACAAGGCAATGCCTATGCCTATAAGGGAGTTGATGGTGTCACCGTAAAGGGGGACGATGACCAGGAACAGGCTGCACAGGCAGTAGATGATGGGAAACAGCAGGGTGAGCTGAGGACAAAGAACAGGGACGAGTCAGCAGACAGGACATACACAACATATTATACACACGTCATTCATTATCATCTGCCACTGTTGTCAGCATTTTTTTTCAAGTAGACTATGTTGATTAATATATTTCTCACAGCACAATCTCTGTGGTCAAACATTTCAGACCTAGGTGATTGATGAAACATAAGTAATGCACGTGTCCTTTGGTCTCACAGTTTAACAGTGCTTTTAAAACCCTCTCCCTCTGAGTGTCAGCCCTCAAAACACATTTCCGTACTATAACATGACAACAAATGTGACACTTTTACACAGATACATGCACATATATACACACACATACATCCTAATCTGGGTTTACAAACATCTGTCAATGGCTCAACACTGTAACTGAGGGAGGCACTGCCCCTACTCTCCCTCCCTTCTCACCTTCACGGGCCGGTGTCTGTCTGGCTGGGTAATGCGCAGGTATATGAGCCCCACCACAGACAGACCCACGTAGAGCCAGTAGCTGAAGCTGAAGTAGTTGATCAGCTGGAACACATCTTCCACACACAGGAAGATCAGTCCCATCAACCCCTGCAACAACACAAATCACACAATGGTTTGTGCCTCAGGGCACCAAGGAAACAGTTGGCTAACGGTACTGTCCAGGTCAGTGCACAGGATGTTATCAGACCTCGATGGGGTCTTTCTGTTTTTGTAGTAGTACACTGATACAGTGGGACAGATACACTCATGAAAAATGTCTGTCTTGTGTAGGAACATACAATTGCTGTCGACCAACTGATGTCCATGCATTAAATACCTAATAGATGAATAGATACATTATGTTCTTAATTTAATGTAATCTCTAATGCTAAATAACTGGTAATCAGCGAAATGCATTGCATATGGGCAGATTTGTCTCTTTGGGAGCGTCTTACATTGAAGAGCAGAGCAGGGATGGGTGTGTAGCGGTGCGCATGGATTAGGCTCAGACTGTCTGGGAGGTGTCCTTCCCTCGCCCCAACGAAAAATAGCCTGCCAGATCAAACAAGTATGAGGACACAGTCACCCTGGGAAAATGCTCATCAGGAAATGAAGCTTGAATTGGCAGTGCGGTTTTAGGAAACTCCAGCCTCCAATGACTCATAACTTTGAATACAGAATGAACAATTTGGCAAAAGCTTGTTACCTGGAAGCTGCAATGATGGATGCGTTGAGGCCACCATAGCAGGACATGGCCACAGAGATTGGGATGATCCAGTGAAAGGGGCCCAGGACTTGATTCCCGAAGGTCTAGAAACAGTAATAGTCTGTATTCAGCTCACAATGACAAAGGCCTTGTTGATTATTTATAATTATAAATCTGTGTTGTCATTAGTGATGATATGTTATGACATGAAACCCAAATGGCATCTTTGGTACTGTAAGGGATATACATATGCATATCTGCATACTCACCACAGCAACTGCATCACTAGCCAGCAGAGAAGGCATATCCAGCACCACATAATAGGCCACATTGGTCAGCAGGTAGATCACCGTCACAATGGGCATGGAAACTGCAATGGCCAGAGGCAAATTCCTGGGAGCACAACATGGAACTCCATGAGTATTGACTGGGCCTATTTTACATACTGTACAGTATTTTGCCATTTGGGAAAATTTGTGCTGTCAAACTATCAAGAATCGTGATTGCAGACTGGCTAGTTGTGAGCATAATAATACACTTTTAAAGAATGGGTTTGATTAATCCTGGCATGTTAAAAAACCCACCAGTGCTGCTAATTAGGCCAACACTACAGGGAAATAAAAAGGGCTTGTGTAGTTTTTAAAACATATGATACAGCCACTGAGGTACTGTATGTTGGTGCCAGAGTGACGTGAACTGCACCTCTCTGGGTTCTGGATCTCCTCAGTGACGAAGTTGAGGGTGTCCCAGCCAGAGTAGGAGAACAGGGCAGAGTACAGGGCCAGAGAGATGCTGCCAGGGTCCAGGGAGGAGCCTTCAAATGGGTTCTCAAGGTTCTGTGTCTCTCCTGTTCAGCATTCAGACATCATACCAGCAAGGGTTAAACGCAGCATTGCATGACATAAACAGGAAGGAAATGAGTGGCTAGTCTGTCAGGCTCCTTGGCCTTTATCATTCATTAACAGGGCCAGGAAACTGTGCATTCAGTTCAAAGATGAACTGAGAGAGAGACATGTTGCAAGACTGGGAGAGACACTGATAAAGGGAGAGCCCCTGCATAGACAAGAATTAGCAAAAACAGCAGAGTTTTACACACCATTTCCTCACACATTTACAAAATCCAGTTATAAGCAGAAGTAAAATCCCATTCGCCCTAATTCTAAACTTCCTCTGTGAAAGGCACTTCCTGTTTAAAATTGCATACACAGGACAGAATACACCGATGACAGTGCTGCTTTCATGGTGATTAACACATTCCTGAACCTCTCAGAACCACGTGAGACACCACCCTTACTCCTGCCCTTCTAATGCTTAAGCCCCTCGCTCAACATGAAGGCCTCCCTACCTGCCATTATCTTCATAATGCCAATGGAGATGATGAGGATGAGGGAGGCTATCTTGGTGTATGTGAAGAGATCCTGGACCAGCGTTCCCCACTTTACATACGCACAGTTGATGAAGATTAGCATGCCTGAGAGAGAAGACACAAACACAATGTTAACATTCACATCAAATATTTCAGAGAATTTCCTAAGACAGAGCCCAAATCACAAATCACATACATAGATTAACCTGGTCTTGGAAAAATAGAGAACTTCCATTGAAATCGCCATTAAGAGCTAGTTTTTAGTCTTAATCTTAATCCACTAGTCCTAATCTATGTACAGAACCTAAGTGACTAGCACATCATTCTGATGTTCCCCCAGCTAACACAGAAAGTCATTTGACTTGATAGGCCTGAGTCAGACAGGCTGTGTAAACATAAATATTCTGACATGCAGGGCTGAGGTTTGAGTATATAAATAACCCCCAACCCACTCTTAGGGATTAAGAAACTATTTGCAAGGTATTGGCAGTGTATTTAAAGGGCCACAGGGGCGATATCAGTTTTCCAGGTAGCCAATATATGCTGGACAAAGCTAAGGAACACAGGGCACTTGGGTCATAGGACCCTGGGAACATTGGATCCTCGAACTGGGAAACATGGGAGTCTGAGAACATCATGTCATAGTCACGATGTTAACCATTAAAATCTCAAGAACATACGGTCTTGAGAACTTAGGGCTGACCCTGTTTCAGGGTGTGTATTCACACACATTCCACACATTATTCATTCCCCTTAATCTAGTGGTAAGTGGTAGCCATTTCTAGTGAAAAAAGTCACTGAGCTTGACTTGTGGTGTTTACTCTCCGATGCAACCATCTACTGAAACCTTACATGCTAAATCAAGGCCATGCTCACTCCAGTAGACACAGGAGGACCATTACACACTGGGGTTTGCCAGCTTGGGTTCTGCATGCCAACCAGACTGTGCCACTGGTGTAGCACAGCTCGTTCTAATCTGCTGCACAAACAGACTGTATGAAAACACGGTCGGCTGCCAGCAGCAGCAGCAGCAGCTATCTGGATAAACAGAGGAGCCTGTCTTTAGGTGCACCCTGTTTTATCGGGGCCAACTGAGCTCAGATACAGGAGCAGTCACGTGTCTTGCCATGAGTCCTTCCTCCTCCCCCTTTGCCAAACTCACTGACAGAATGAGAGTACGTGCATGTACACATGCTCACAAGGGATACAGACCAACAGGCAGGAGAAAAAAAGAAGTGTGGGGGGGGGGAACAGAAGAGTGGTGGGTGGGTGGGAGGTGGAGGCCAGAACCTAGGTCTGTGGCAACCTACACCTATTTTGACGTCCTTTCAGCTATTATTCATTCTTATTCTGGGAGGGGAAACACTCCTGATGTTGACAGAGGAGTCAGAGCGAGCTTGGGGTGAAGGGAGTTACTCAGTTGCACTGTTACACTTTCACCCAAATACCATTTCAGTCAGCCACTGTCGACAGGGGAATCCAGGGGGGGGCAGTCCACAAGCAAGCATGCAAGCGAGACTGACGGGGTGGAAGTGGGGGGTAGGGGTGGTTGGCGGGGTACCATGCCACTGGGTGCTAGTCAACCGAGCAGTGCACTGGTACTAGGACCTCTCGACTACTTTCTTTACGCACGTACTTCCTCTTGCAGAACAAAAGGGTCAGTGACAAATTTTGCCGAGTCAGCGGTGAGGGTATGAGTCAGCAGAAAATTTCTCTAGCATCCACTGCACTGCAAACATCCCAAATAAATCGCCGCATGCAGTGGCAGTGGTTGCCAGGGAGTGGAGGAACACTCACTCTCACACACTCTGTCTCAGAGGAAATGAGGGAAAAATTCAGCCGGCCTTATTTTATAGGTCACACACTGCTCGCTTTAAAAAAAAACCCAAAACCTTCTGTCTACTTCCCTATTTTCTCACATCTTCTCTGTTTTCTGTATGTTGTATGCATACCAGCCAGACATACAATATCTGTCACAGCAAGTGACACACAAATTAACAGTTTTGTACACCTGGAGCCTTGGGTAAAACTAAATGGATGAATTCTAATGATCCAGAAGCAGAAGCCCAAACCTAGGGGGAAGTCTGAGAGAGGACTTGATAATTGAGTTATTAGATGATGCCTTTGTGTAGTTCACACATAATTACAAAAAACAGCGGATGATTTATGAACACCCTGCTCATGGTCATAGAATAATATGGCATGCCCTCTGACCTCTGTGTTACTTACATGTTTCTCTAACACAACCTTGACTTAGTAGGGTGAGGTAACTTAGTGGATCTAACAGCCATCAGTTTTTAAATGTAAGAGGGCTGAGGTACTCACAGAGACACGCTGCGGCGATGAGCCTGACGGCGTCGTACGGTGGGTGGCAGGTGGGGTAGAGCGCCTCCACCAGGTAGTTGGCGAACGTCAGCGAGATGATGGCCTGGCTCGCCGGCTCCACCAGCAGTATGGAGGTCCAGAGGCGGATGAAGGCCAGGAAACCGCCGAACGCCTCCAGGATGTAGGCGTAGCTGGCGCCGGACTTGGTGATGGTGGTGCCCAGCTCGGCGTAGCAGAGGGCGCCGAACACAGAGAAGATGCCGCCCAGCGCCCAGATGACCAGGGACAGCCCGTAGGAGGCGCTGTACATCAGCACGCCCTTCGGCGACACAAAGATCCCAGAGCCAATCATATTTCCCACAATCAGGCAGATTCCGTTGCCCAGGGAGATCTCGCGCTTCATCCGCATTTTTTCGGCGCCAGTTCCGGATGCCGGAGCCTTCAGGTCTGGCTCCGACTCCGCGTGGGAGGGCGGGCACCATGTTCTGGTCAAGTCCACCAGCTTCTGCTTCATGTTGGCGACCAGCAGGATCTGAGGAGCAGTGACCGGACTGAGTGCATGTGGGTGAGGGTTGAACAGGGCTGTCCTTTTAAAGTGGCTATTTTGGAATACCGCCTGTCCCCTTTACTATGCACTGTGTGGCATGTTATGTATTGTTACAGTTACAATGACCTAGTTGACTGGAATTGTCATAGGCTAAAAGTACTCATAGTTCTTGAATTTAAAAAGACAAAACCCACAAAGAACAACTAGAAAGTGTGTTACCAATATGTTTACATTGACCACCTTAGTTTATTCAAAACATAACTAGTTGGTGTATTTAATAAGTTACAAAAATCTTAAGAAAGAACACAAACCAAGCTGGTGTGTCATCAGTCAACCCAGTACAAAAAAAGTATTGTCCTATTCTTTGGGCAAAATGACGTACCTTTTTTCACAATATGTCTCAAAGTTGGTCACAGAGAGTTGAGAAAATGAGTGATGCAATATCCTCTGTATCAAAGTAAGGCAAGTCGAGGAGTGGATGATCGTAGCAGTACCATGTGTAGTGGCAATGTGTAGTGTAGGACTGCTTCCCTGCCAGGAGACAGAGATTAACCCCAGCCTCCCTGGGTTTCGCAATCACTGCTGTCTGTTTCTGGGGTGTTTTTCCTCTGCCATCGTCCTCTCGTGTTGCCCCCCCTGTCTATTTCGAGAAGGTGCCACTCAAGGGTGTCTGGCCACCCCCCAACCCCCCAACCCCCTCCCTCACTGATCCCTGATAGTGCAGCAAATCAGAACAGTCCAGGAACAGGACTGTATGTGACAAAAATGCACAGCCATGGGGTACAGTTGTCAGGAACATGACGCAACGCTTTCACTGTCTTGGAAGTGATTATCAACAATATCAATATCAGACATGTTGACTGTATACTTATTTTTACACTTATTTTATACAATTGTTTTTAAAACTGTTGCCACTCTTTACTCTTAGGCAAAACCTAAAAAGGGAAATTTTGAGATTGTCACATGACCATGAAGTGCAGGATGTTTAAAGTAGTCCAAGAGATGACATCACACGTCCTCTCTACCATCATTCCACCAACCACGCTCTGAACACGACTCTGAAAACAACTGCTCAGTGTTCACCCACTGGGATCCTGTTTCACTTTCCCTCTGAACTGTAATAGGAAGGGGAAATCCAGTGCAAGAGTAAGTGAATAACTGTAAAATGTGAGTTAAATTCTTAAATCTCCCCAGACAGAAGAACAGCATCTGACTTTTTTCCAGGTCATGGTTTTCAAGGAGGGAACACAGGAAAACTGAAAGATAAGACTTGCCAAAGAGGAGGTACAGAGAAGAAAGAGATAGACACCGACAGCTGAAATAATACCCATTTTAATGACCGTGGCAAAGCTCATCTTGATAGAAACAATACAAATGTCTTCATTACCTACATGAACAGTACAGGCAGCCTCTAGAGTTCTGCTACAGTTGCTACATAAACATTATTGTCATGTAGATTATAGGTTTTTTTTCTTCTTTGTTTTTCTTCTGTGAAAATACAGAATGACTCACAAATAAGGCAACAGATTTCAACAGCCAAATAATTAATTACCATACTGGCTCCAAAAATGGAAACGTTAATGGAAAGAGAAACAGAAAATGCTATGGCGGAAAAAACATACGCTGATACTTTCCCTACTCAACTACTCACATGGATGACATTTGTTATGATTTTCCCACACAGAACACAGACAGCTTGTAACAAGTTCCATCCATTCCTCACACTTATCTTTTTTTAATGTGCTGTAGGTAGACAGGCAATTACCTAGCCAAAGACACGGTGGAAAACATGGAATATATGTACCTCTCAGTGCAAAGGAAGAACCCATGGCATCAAACAAATATAGAGGCAGTATAACAGCAAAGGATGTGCGCTCTGGCAAATAAGCTACGTGGCATCTTAACATCAGCACGCAACGTATAGACATTTCAGTGAATAAATATTTATGTAAAAAAAAAAACCCTGTCATCTTCACGACATTGTAAGGACTGGGAAATATCTGATTCTCAATCCTTGGGCACAAAATGAAAACCAAGACTGAGTCTTCTATGCCCGTAAAAATACACATAGGTCAAAACACAAACTACCTACAGCCTGTAGCCTACTGGTCCTCAATGCCTCTTTATGGGGCCCAGAGAGTTTGAGTTCATGGTCCTTTAGATTTCCTCCCCATTTATTAAATTAATTCATATATTTTGGATGGGATTTCATCCAGCCATAAATCCTGACTCATTCTCATTGCTAGCTAGCAGCAGGGTGCTGCTTCAGTTAAATACTGCACAGGTGAACCAAGGTGACATGTTGAAATGGAGTTGCTTGATGCTCCATAGTCAACATGCAAGTTAACTATGGAGCCAAACTGGCTATGACCTCTACACTCGGAATGGATTTTTTTTTGTTATCTTGCAACACAAAGCATGATCATGAGTCATGAGCCCTAAGAAACCTTAAGCAGCTAGGAACTGAGTGCCTGAAACACCACCACGGGGGTCTGCGTGGCTTTAAGAGGTTGATATAAATGCAGACATTAGGGCTGATAGACAAATCTGCCCTACAAAGCCAAAAGGCAGTAACTACATATTTGTCAGAACTGAGTTTAGACTGGAAATTAGATTTTATGACACCTCCTTTGTCTTGTGACTAAATCTCTTGCTTCTTCATATTAAGCAAAAGTACATAAAAGCATCACCACTATTATACCTGCAACGTGTTTGACTGGGCAGTATGACAACTTTAAAGGCATTTTTCTCAGTTTCAATTTTGACATAGTTACTGCACTTTGCCTCTGTAGAGTAGAATGGTCTTACACCTTGCGCGCTTGCACGCAGCACAGTCCTCTCAGCAGAGGATGTGAAACCATATCAGGGAGAGGAAGCAGAAAACAAGGCCTAACGGACGAGGAGACCCCTATTAGGAAACTGTAAACAAAGCGCGCTTGGCACATACACTTTGGCGTGTTCTGTTGTGTTGCTGACGTCTAACCCCTATGCAGGCCTTGGTATTGTCTACCTGTGTGTGTGTGTGGGTGTATGTTATGAGTACATGAGACAGCTGGGCACTGGTGAGTTGAGGGAACATCAGTGCTATATTATTAACTCTGATATTCACAGAAAGTCTTGGCAACAGAGTAAGGGCACGGGAAAAACACAAGTGCTCTCTGGGGCTGTAAAAGGGAATCATGTTTACTCTTCATTTCACTGCAGACCTGCTTAGTGCCACAGCGACCCTTGTGTCAAGAACCACTGTTCTGGAGTTGTAATTATTGCAATGTCTGAAGCATTTCAAAGCAGCTCGACTAAAGCCTTGTCGTTACCATGCCTGTTTAGTCTGTCTAACTGGGACCTGTTGCTACATGATCAACACTTATCTTCCAGACACTTTTCAGAAAAATTAGTCATTGTCTGACCTTGCTTTGACTAAGTGCCATAAACATCCCTTGACCACTCACTGTGGGAGAAAAGAACAGCCACAGTGCTCTCTGGCCCAATTCCATGTGTGCAATTTTATTAAAAAGAGATATAACAGTAAGACTTAATAAGGGGAGTGGTTTGATGGGGGGGTGAAGGACAAAAAAAACAATGATAAGGTGACTCAATCACTGACACCTGCCACAGACAGTGATGACATTGATTAGGTCGCTGAAAACCAGGAAGAGCTTGTCGTTTTTTACGACACCACAACATGCACATCCAGACACTTCCTGGTCTGGTCTGGCTACAAACCATCTCTGGTTTGCCAACTAAGTGGATGGGTCAATATAAAAATCAATGATGGAGACCAAACAGAATAATCCGCCAAGTACAAAGACATAGAGAATGAGGAAGACAAACAACCCAATAATGGATCCGTGGACTTTAGAGCTCTTGTTGTACTGGATTCTCATTAATAAGGGGACATAGGGACATGACTGTCCATCTCAGACGCCAGGGAATGGAAGCGTAAACCATACAGAGAGATCAGTCAGCCGTGCTGACACATACAACCACAACAGGCACAAAAACAATGGACTCCACATAGCATCCAGGGCAGGCTCTTTCATCCACCAGCACCCCTGCTCTTGTTTGCTCTCTCTCCTTCTCTCTCTCTCTCTCTCTCTCTCTCTCTCTCTCTCTCTCTCTCTCTCTCTCTCTCCCCCTCTCAGTGTCTTTCACACTGGTGCTCAGAACATGTTGCGGGCGTTGTAAGATGAAGAGGAGGAGGACGAGGAGGAGCTGGAGAGCGGAGGGGCGCTGGGGAGGGGGAGGGGCGCGGCGGGCAGGGGGAGCGGCGAGGAGCCGAGGTCGGGGTAGGGTTGCAGGCCCAGCTGCTTGTTGTCCTGGAGCTTGCGCACCACCACGCGGCAGAACTCCTCGCTGTGCCGATCGCACGTGTCCAGCAGCTGTCGCACCTTGGCGGTGCGCGTCGGCTTGTTCACCACCAGCTCGTAGTCCTCGCGCATCAGCAGCTCGCGGGCCAGCAGGGCGTCCAGGCTCTGGTTCAGACACGCCTCTGTCATCTGGCGAACCACCTCCTCGCGCCGAGCTGCGATCCAGCGCGCCGCCGGGCCCAGGGAGTCCAGCTGAGAGGGGAACGCTGTGGGAGGGGGATGAGATGACAGGTCAGGGGCTAGGGGATGATCTGAGACTGGATTAGTTACCACAGCATACCCTCTGTCCTCCATTAAGACTGCTCTGGAGGAGCTCATTTATGGAGCCAAAAGGGGCCTAACACAGCTGATGCAGTTTGGAGTACTGACTGATGTTCACCTATCACTGACATGACAGCGTGACCTGGTTTGGCACAACGTCTTGACCTGGTCTGATTCAAATTGAAAAAACTTAAGATAGCCTGTGCGTTTTGTGGAGGAGAAGCCATGTTCATGTCAACATGTCACAATGCTATAATGACAGTATATATATGAACATTTGCAAATAACAAGTCAGTGACCAAGTCAAAGCTACCTTTCACCTAAAAAGGATAGCAAGAGAAAGAGGGAAGGCATGTAAGACTCTTGGTGCACTACAGGCATCCCTTTGGGTTTCATATCCTCATTTGTTTTGTCTACATTTCAGACACTCAGATACCAAAATCAAGATAAGCCACTCCATGTCATTCCTAAACATAGTACCTCTGCTCTAGCCCTTCTGAGAGATCCTCCTATCATGACTACAGAGGTGCTTTCAGTGGTTTTAAGTAGGGTTGGGCAATTATTCGAAAAATTAATCTAGCTGACAATTGTGACTGTGAATCGGCAATGATCAAGCACATGATGACTACTCATAGTTTATTATTACTGTTATTATTATTTATTTTTTAAAACGTTTTCTTTATATCCTGTGCATTCCACTGTGTGTATTCATGTACTGTTCCATGTACTGTGTATATTCATGTACTGTGATTCTTCAATTAAAGACAATTTTGATTGAGTTCTATCATCCAGCCCTAATCATGATAAAAAAAATCAATATCAGTCAATATGGAAAAATATATAAATCCATTTTTTTTGCCATATCTCCCAGCCCTAGTTTTAAGTGCTTTTAAATAAATAGTTATTATCCTCTGGCTCTCCACTCCCTCAGTAAACCCAGTCTTCTTATGCAGCCCTTACTCTGTGAACAAGAAGTAACACATGTGCAGCCTGCCTTCCTAAAAAGTGATTGAAGCATCTCAGAGAGCTATGGTGATTGGGGTTAGACAAAAACAAAAGTGTTGGACAAAAGTGTCTGATAAGATTTTTAAACATCAAGGCATAAACACAAAATACACACAATGTCTGCCAGTGTCACTGATAGCCCCTTTAATACACCAAAGTTCTAAACTATACATATACTTTGTACCTCTCCTACTATTCTCCTTGCATTTGTCTTTTTTAAATGAAGCTGGTGCTTAACACTTACCCTTAGCTCCCCTATGGTGCTATGATATGTACGACTGTTGTTCCTCTGCTACATGTCATGTGACGTTATGTAATTTAACGTCTGCCATGTCCAATGTTTGTGTGTGCGTGTGCGTGCGTGCGTGCGTGCGCGCGCGTGTGTGTGTGTGTTACATACTGCGTGGGTGCGGCTGGAGACTGAGGTCGCTAATGGGGACGTTGCAGTCGCCTTCCGCGTGCCCGGGCTTCAGGGGGATGTTGAAGTCGGTCTGGGGCTGGGGGACCGTGGGGAAGTCATTCAAGTTGTTCTGGTCGATCAGGGGCTTGGGAGGGTCCAGTGTGTGAGGAAGGAATGATGCGGGAGGACTAGCTGTAGGATTCAATATCAGTAATGTAGTGGGTTAACACTTGAAAGATGAACAGCATTTATTTGAGGAGGTATGTAGTGTGCTGAAAATTCCAATTCACTATATGGTTCTCCCAACATTTGGAGATTACATTTTTTTGTGAAGTGTGTTACTATCTATAACAGACTGTTGGTAAGAGGGCAGTAGAGGGAACAGATGACGTTGCTATAAAACAGGAAACAAAGGACTTAACAGAGTTAAGTCGATTAAACAAAATAATGATAAAATCGCTTTCAAATCAACAGCTCATTGCTAATATGCAGATACTAGCAGATAGCTGTAGAATAAGCAGGGTAAAGTACAGAGACGTGGCAAACATCATGAAATAAACCCATTCAGAGTGAATCAGGGTCCTGCATCAGTCTGTCTGGGTTCCATATCTCATGTTGACCATCTTGCTTTACATATTCCCCTACATACTGCATAAACTAAGGAAAGAGAATTTGGCAAATGATGCATCTGTTAATTGAAAACTGAGGAAACTGCACACAGCTGGACCTGAATAATCAAATGTGGGGCAAAAGCAGATACGGCCTTTTGACAACACATTCTTCAAATTTCAAAAATCCAATCCTTTCAAAAGGAAATCCACACACATGTGCCCCCCCCCACACACACGCACACACGCGCACACACACACACACACACACACACACACACAGCAGCAGCAGCATCTGTCCATTCTAAGCCCTCCTAGCTATCCTTCAGCCAGCTCTAAATTACACCACATGGCTTCAACCAGGACCAGTCATGGGTACTGTGAGAGAGCCCAGGCATGGGGCTGCAGATGGCTGGAGAGGGTGGTACTGGGGTGGGGGTGGGGGTGGCTGGAGAGGGTGGTACTGGGGTGGGGGTGAGGGTGGGGGTGGGCACTTGCCTTTGGGCAGGCTGGAGGGGGGCCTGCTGCTGATGGTGAGGAAGCCTGGCTGGGAGATGTTTGTGTCCTGAGAGGAGCAAGAGCCGCTGTCAGCCGAAGAGCTTGTGTCCTGATCAGATGGGCACAGACACACACACGCACACACGCACACACACACACACACACACACACACACACACACACACACACACACACACGAAAATGAAATGGGAGAGATTAATGGAAGAAAGTGAAAGCTAATCAAATACCAGTGCAGACTCATGGTTTTCAAAAGCCACCGTGGGCTCTACTGTTTGTTTGTATTTACAACTTCAGGACAGAGGTCTTGCAGAGGTCAGGTCAGTGACTGATCACCACATCCTCTTAGATTGCAAAAGGGTAGACGTCAAGAAAGAACACTGCATAATCGCTTGTTGGTAGACTACTGCAAATGTCTATGCTTTAGTGCCGTGACAAGTCTCAGTGCTGTGTCACAACAGGGCAGGGGTCTTAAAAGTGAAAAGGTCATTAACTTACAGGCCAGGCACCGCAGGTATCTTTTGGGCACACCTCCCTCTTCTTCTCACACACAGACACTGATGAAGGGCAGCATCCAGGTCTTCTCATGAGCTACAGTGTGTGTGTGTGCGTGCGTGTGTGTGTGTGTGTGTGTGTGTGTATGAGAGGGAGAGAGAGAGAGAGAGAGAGGGAGAGAGTGAGAGAGAGGGAGATAGAGGGAGAGAATGAGAGAGTGATAGAGTGAGAGAGAGACAGGGAGAGGGAGAGAGAGAGAGAGGGAGAGAGAGACAGAGAGAGAGGGAAATGGAGAGGGAGAGAGGGAGGGAGCAAGGGTGAAATAAGGAAGAAAGAAGCATAGAGATATCATATATGTGTGTAAAACATCATTGATGACTCTAAACCTTCACTGTGAGTTGGGCAACTGGCATCACAGTCTTAGTGGCTAATATTTACTTTCAATATGAGTCATGAAACGTGACAAAAGAATACATTTCCTCTTGTTCCTCATACCATAGCCATGTTTTTTTTCTCGACTGTACTGATAAATCTGTGGTTAACACATGCATGCCACTGCTTGCGTGTGGTCCAGGCTAAAACGACAACGGTTTCACAACAGCCTCGATGGCCTCTTGATGTGATTGATGTCTGTAGAGGGTGCTACATAACTGCTTCAGTGGATGCATCGTTGAAGATGCATCATTTGAAACCACATAAAAATCGGACATGATGAGGTGGCTCCTAAAGTCCCTTTTGACTAAATCAGTTATTATAGATGGTGACCTGATTATCAACTGAGAACAAAGTCAACGTTGAAGCACAGGAGACAGGAAACACAACTAATCACGGAACAGTCCGCTCTGGATGTAAAAACGCTCAAGTGGCCACTTTTGGGAGGAGTAAGTCATCTTTTTGTCTGTGTGAAAAGTCTGGTTCTCCATTTTGCATTTTAGTTACAAGCAGACCCAATAGCATAGCATGCAGGCATGATTCACAATTTGTTTTGTATTTCTCTAGAGTGATGTTATGTTCTTGTGTCTTGGAACAGCCCGAATTTATCTCAAAACTCACCTTCGACCTTTTGATTTCCAGAACCGCTTCTAGAACGTCGATCTCATCAAACCTTCTCAGCATGGGCTCCAGCTCGATCAGACAGTCTACATCACACACACACACACAGGGGCACACAAGAAAACAAACACACAGAATGAGTGGGGGAAAGAGAGACAGGGGTTTCCCTTTACTCATGCAAGAAGGTCCCTGGATCTTGGTAAAAGCCTTCCTTCCATGGCTTTTCTTTATGCAATCTGGAAAAACCGGTTTCTGTTTATGCAGTGCCCCTATGTAAACGTTGTCAAACCATCAGTCTGTCCCTAAGAAAACACAGCCCTAAGACTACACTGCAGCATTTTTAGAAGAAATAGAAGACATGGTGTGTAACAGTGCATTAAAACTAGCATCCTCTTTGGAAAGTGAAGGCTTTGTCTTGTGAGATTAAGATGTGACAAAGCAAACGTTGAGAAATCAGAGCAACATTTCCTTTCAGTAAAAGGCCCTAAAATCCCTGTGTTGGTAAGATGTCCGTTAGGTTAGAGGCAGCTGCCACACCACTTTCATTATTAGTCATTACATAGAAAACAAGCCCACTGAAGACATCTGACAGCAACAAACAGTGAAAACCGGTGTGTCTGTGTGTGTTTGTGTGTGTGTGAGAGTGTATGTGTGAGTGTGTGTCTGTGTATCTGTGTGTGTCTGTGTCAGTTGTGTGTTGTGTGTGCCCTGTCACAGTGCCAAAATCTTTCGATTGTCTTTGAGGGCTTAGGTAACACACAGCTAGCCCTTACTCAGAAAGGAGGGTCGGTCATCCGGGTTGGCGGCCCAGCCGCTGGTCATGAGGTGCAGGAGGGTCTCTCGGCTCGGGATGTCGGCCGGAAGGCTCTCAACGCTCGTGTCAGGGCGTGTGCCGCGGAGTACGCTGAACATGATCTGCATGGGGTTAGTCGCCTCTGAACCAAAACATGACAAAGCAGAAAGAAAAACAACCCAAGTCAGAAAGGCTCGACTAGTCTGCAACAGGCCCTAAGTAAGAACACTTCGGTGAAAAGCATCAAGCAGTGTTGTGTTTTATACTAAGAACCAAACACCACTCAGTGATTTACTAATGTCAGCAACATTGTGATGATGGTGACATAGAATGACAGTGTATGATCTAAACATGCACTTGACTTAATGAACTGTTAGAGCTGTGGAGATGTGACGAAAATTCACACATAGGTCATGAGCTCTGACTTACCTTCAAAGGGTATCCGTCGGGCTAGCACTTCCCACATGATGATCGCGTAGCTTAAAGAGGAAGAGAGAAAGACATGAATGAGTGCATTGTTGCATCAGACCCTGGCAGTCCCCTCTAGTATGGCATTTTTGGGAGGGTGGGAGGGTAGGGTGTAGGGGGTAGGGGGTAGGGGCAGTGATTGTAGCACAACTAACATCTTATGTTTTTCAAATGTGGTCACCATCAAGGTGTTTAGAAGCTGAAAACTTTTGTAGTGAGCAAAGAAATTATGAAAACATCCCCAAGAAGAGGCCCTTTGTGTTATGCGTCAATTATACATGGGTGATTCACTTGGAATGAGCCAATCAGGTTATGACACACCACCGAGCATGAGTGAGGGAAGTAAATGCCGGTGGCAGGGCTGGGTGTTGTCACTGCACAATCCCCTGAGAGCACGCACACAGCGTCTGAGGTGGACAGTGCTCTGAACCGACACAAGCCAGATCAATCCACACCACTGAAATGATGGTGGGAGGGGCCTAAGCAAGCTCAAGGCTGGGGAATGGTTTTAAAAACCCAAAAATTATTTTTATAAAAGAGATTTGGGCTATGAAGAGCAGGTGTAATCCCAACCACAGAGTGGGAATGTACAAGGTCAGAGATTTGAAGTAAAGGATTTGAACCATTTCTAATGCCGAGGTAATCCTACTGGCCTCAAGAGTGAACAGTGAACCTAATCACCCCCCTGCCCCCCACAAACAATAAATAAAATGTATTCATTCAAAGAGATATGATCAAATGTGACTGAAATAAAATCACAGACGCAGTCTCACTTTTCCACACCATGATGTCTTCCTTCTTACCAAAATTAGAACAAATGTTAGAACAGAAACACACCCCCTCACTCGTGACTATCATCCTCTGTTCTTCACACCTGGGCTGCTCACCTGTGTGGCTCTCAGATGTAGTAGCACTAGGGCTGTGATACTGGCACGGGCAGTAGTGCCCAAAGTGAGTAAACTGGGTAAATTTGGGTAATACATACAACCCATCATCTGAAGTGTAGCCAAGATCAGGTGTTCAGAGTATCAACATGGCTGATGACAGCTTCTATTGTCTCGGACTGACACGGAGTACAAGGAACTATGGTGTTTTGTTGTGTCAGTTACTGGTAGACACAACATAACACCTGACACAACACCTGACAACACCTGAGCCAGGTCGTCAATTTCCAGACGATAATTTTAGTCAACTCTGGTGACAGATGTTGGACTTGGGTAGCTTTACTACTTATGTCATAAATTACAAAGCCATTCATAGAAATCAATATACCGGTGGTCAATGGGAATCAGAAATACACTATGAACTTTTCTTTCTAAAACAGAGAGCATACTGGCATCAAGTACATATCAGTTATAGTGGGAACTTAATGGGTGGTCTGATTGATCCCCTCAGCAGGTCAAAATACCCTACAATAATTCTTTTGTTAAGACAGAGAGAGTAGGGGGATCCATAAATGGGGAAACAATGAAAAGGGACAACTAATTAAATGGGATTTCTCTGTTTGTGGGATTTGCTGTCTTTATAATCCATTCATCAAATCAGCCAAGAGCAAGTAAAAAAGAAGATTTAGCTAATGCTCATTCAGCTTATTTACTAAAAAAAAACCCCAATGTGCTCAGTGCCTGCGTGTCTCTGCATGTGGGCATTCAACTTTTGTTGTTGTTTGAAATACAAAAGGGTAGTTTTAAATATTACAGGGCCTTTCAATTAAATAAGCAACCAGGAATGTGCCCTCACATTCCTGGTTTACCCTCACAAAGGACTAAGGAGTGTTCAAGTTTGGGATTTGTACTGTGTGGTGCTATTAAATAGCACTAAATCACATCAGCTTGTACAGAATCCCATTTTAGTAGAAACAGACAAATCGCATAATAACAGGATATCAATACTCTGTTTAGGTTGCTCCAAAAACAGACCTCTTAAAAAGGTACTGTCCACAATTGAAACACAATTCCCTTTTGGCAAATTAAACCACTTGCACTCTAACAGTCCCCTATTCTCTCTGTGTGCACAAACAAATCTGCTGTTCAAAAACAGTCCTGTGGAGTACATTACAGCAAGTCCAATACAACCAGAGGAGCTTCACAAAATATATGAGTGCAGGGACACAGGGACACGATCTAACTTTGAATGTGTTCACATACAGTTTGCAACATGTGACACATTTTAAATATGAAAGTGTCAAGATATGCATATTACAATCAAGAGAAAAACAACCTAAAAGTCTGGACAACAATCAGGAGTTTTTAATAAGGGATAAAGCGCAACACAGTTGCAGCAGGCAAAACCAAAAGGAATAGCTGGCAAAAACCTGACACCTGCATGACAACATCAATAAATAGGCTCATCAACATCACTGCCCTATCGTTAAGGCACACGTAAATCTGACTGAAATTCCTTCTGTGTGTTCTCATGAATGAATGGGTTATTTAAATGCATCGGTTTGGTGTGTACTGTAAGTCAATGTTTGGGTCATTTTTACAGCTGCAACCCTGACCATGTTAAACAGCTCCACCAAAGAGGCCCACATGACAGTCAATAGAATCTTCAGCAGCATACGGAATTTTCCAAAAGAGTTGATTTGTCGGAAGGCAATCCTCTCTGTGCACGATCCTGGTATCTCAGTCACAACCAGCTCAGTAGCTATAGAATTAATATGCTGCTAAGTTGCCATGGTTATGTAGGCCTACCTTAGTGAAAAGTGTACCACCATTCTTTCCCTGAAACCCAAGGCTTACACCTAAAGCCACCTCATCCACCCAAAGAAATCCTCATTCATAGTACAGGGTACTGGCACTGGCAGTGCTTGGAATGAGCCATACACAACTCAGTCAGGCAACAGTATGCCTGTCGGTATCATTACAAAATCACATGGTACTCTTTGTGAATGGCCATGAAAATTAAGACAGCATGCAATGTTGTGCTTTTAAAAAAACACTATTTATCGATATTAGTAAGTCAACGCAAACCTTGCCATGATGTAATGTGCCAATAACAAGGTGGTTACTGCGCAGGAGACGTTTTGTCCATATGCTACTATATTTCATGAATTTGGCTTTATAACTTCACAATTCTCCCTCAGAAATACTGCGCTGCAAGCTACCGTCTCAAAATGTGCATACACAAACTCAGACCTGACATGAGATTTTATATTAGCCTGTAATCATGTCCAAATTGATAAATACCACGTAGCGTAAAAATCAACGCACCTCCCTTTTACACTTGTTTTCTGTCGTGCGCCTGTTTGATAAATGAAGGCCACCAACACTAACAGCTTAAGCACCAGTATCACAGGAACTGGACCTCCGATGACTAGCTTCAGTCACTAACTAATTCACATTCTCTCATACATAACCCCGTACACCACAGCACTGTAAATCTCCACAGCATGCTCACGCCATGTTAGTGGTCCACCTCACCTGTACATGTCGTGCTTGACGTCTGCGCGGCGTGTCTTGGAGGGCTCGTACTCCTCGGGGGGCATGTAGATGACCGTCCCCCCCATCTCTGTGGGCTTAGAGCTGGAGCCTTTACTGATGGACAGCTGGCGCCACTTTGACAGGCCAAAGTCTGCAATCTTTTAAAAAAAAGGAAAAAAAAGGTGGTGATCAATGGTAAATGTGTGATTATATACTGTACATGCACTCAATGACATTTTCATTGTTAAGTGATTTATGTACACTCTTCATAAAAGTCAAGTTAACATAGAGAAGCTGCTAGAAACTGATTGGTTGCAAGCCTCATTCTAGAACCTTTAATAGAAGCTTTGCAATGCTATGCTCCCCAAAAACAGAAGCTAAAAAAAGAAACAGCACAGTAACTCATGAGTTGGCCAAACAATACAGTGATGTTGACAAGACCGTTTGAATAGCCAAGTTGAGACACATAGTAGTGTAAACTGACCTTATCATGCCATTATTTAGACACAGATAGGCCAAGCTGTTTTTTATGAAGAAGTAAACAATTGGTGAGAGATATGAAAATGCAAAAACAGCTTTTGATTTTAATATCGCCTTATTGTGGGGTTAATGATTAAGAAGCCCCCATAATAGATGTGCAAACGTATACAAATCAGCCATGGCTAAACGGCATGCTTTTGTTTACATTTAGAAACACACAAAGACAATAAAGGTTAATACGATGAGTGATCCTGTCTACTGTTATACCTTCACATCATAACCCACAGAGTGGTTAAGCAATTTGAAATATGATTAATATAAACCAAAGAAACTATTTCTAATTAGCAACCACATATTGCACAGTGATGCTAATACCTTCACATGAAACTCCCCATCCAGAAGGATGTTCTGTGTCTTCAGGTCATGGTGCAGTAGTGGAGGGGTCATGTTATGGAGAAAGTTTACACCGAGGGCTATCTCATAGAGAACACGCATCCTCAGCGGCCAGGCCAGCACCGGGTACAAGGTTTTCTGTTATGGGTGAGAAGAAGTGACAAAAGCAGACGTTTGTTCACCAAAACATCACACTTCACAGCAGTACACCAACCAACAGAGTCAAAACCTTACCAGACATGCAGAATAGGTGTCTCACATACCTCATGAAGCAGTTCATCCAGGGAGCCATTGCTCATGTACTCTGTGACTATGCAGAAGAACTCCGGCTCATTGCATACACCAAAAATCTGGATTATGTAGTTAAACCTGGCCTTGTGAAGAACCTCAGCTTCTTTCAACAGACAGTTTCTTTCCCTGTGAAATGTTACAAGCATTAGGTGTGGAATACATAATGTGAATGAATGTGTGTAGAAAGTATGCTACATCAGGGTTTTACAAGAGGGCATAGCGCGCTTCATTTGTCAACTTCCATAGATCTCGTCAGTGGATTCATCTTTAGGGGAATGAAGGTTAGATGCAATTTTCTCAGGGTCAAACTATCTAGCAACACACTATCCAGGCCAAAGCCCCATGAACATGAAGTTAGATGTAATTCTACAGCTTAACTCAAAAGAAGCCACACTGGACTGAACTGTGATACAAGGGACACCAGTTGCAAACATAATGACTATCAGTGATGTTGCACTGTCAGTCGACAAAAAATCTAAACAATTGACAATTACTGGCTGATTTCAGAGACATCACTGCCAGCTACTCCAATATGTTCAAGTGAATATCATGATACTTTGACATACCTTTCGCCGACAGGAGAATCCAATTTCAGACATTTAATAGCAACGGTGGTGCGCCAGTCACAATGTCGTGCCCTAAAAACGGTTCCAAACCCACCTTTACTGAGGTAGTGCAAGTCCGTCAATTTCTGATAAGGTATCACGGGTAGTGTACTAGTGAGACTACAAATGTTAACGCAGCCTACATTCTCCATAGCCACGAATACAAGAACAGAAATGCCCCAACTGACGTAGCTTGTGAGCTAGCTAGGTAGCTCTACAGGAACACACGTAACGTTTGCTGTCAATTACAAAAAAAAAGGAATCGAAACCACCAGCCTTGCCAACACGCTCAAGAAATCCCCTCGTCCAGGACGTAAGCGTTTACATTAGTTTGAGTTAACTGTTCTGCTAACCTTACATTTTCTTTCCTGTGCGTGTATGGTCAGTCAAAACATTACTCTTAAGTCCTTGCACAATAACAAAATTAAAGCGCACTTGCACACCAACTGTCTAACCACAGCTAACAAGTGCGTCAGAAATAACGCATCAGCTACCTAACCAACTGGTCTGCAGACAGCCAACACATGCCACAATCAAATGTCAATAAAACAGCTAGCATAACCAGCAGCCCGACTGATGGGCGCAACGTGAATTATAATCCCGAAAGCCACGCGGTGACACTAGGCTAACATTACAAAGTCAATGATCTATTACCTATCCCGAATCTGAATCCCGATTATCGATTGGTGAACGGCTGTGTCTAGCGTCCCTGATTGCTTTGACACCACCTCTTTGGGAAACCCACATGGCTCTGAAAATAGAGACAGTTCTGTTTTAAGTCCCAAACTGATGTACAGTATTGCTAGACAAAACCCTGGAATAAACCGATACCAAATCACTTCACGAGTAAAATGAAGCTCTCATTTCCGGGATTGTTTCTGGCACGTTCAAGAGCAGCATGGGATCTTGATAGGCAGCGTCAATCATCTTGCGTATTTCATCATACGCATTTGACAATACAAATATGCTTGCGAGCATGTACGTTTTATAACTTTTCAATATTTATGGAAATAGCTGTTCTCACACGCATAGCCTACATACAGCCGTGTATAGCAGTGTCTATGGCGTGGCTGCAACGACTCATATGATTGGGCAACTGAAGGAAATGTAAATGTAGTGGAGGAGAACAAATATTTTCGCTTTCGAATGGCCGATATGGTCATGACTTATGTCATGCGCTAGTGTCTACATCTGGCCTTCGTCACCATTAATTGTGGGAAGTCCCCGTTCGGAATTTACAGATCTCCAGGCATTCCCCAAAGAATAGAGCCTTAGAGGTTCGTAGACCAAACACTAAAAGTTCTTGCAGTCGCTGATGTAGGGCACGCCCACAAGATTTATCTCTGATAGTAAATTAACTCCAAGATGGCTTAACTGGTTGTGGTAAGTCACTTAAACATTACAATCGTTAACGTGACAAAACACTAGAATAAATTAAAAAAATAAATAAATACAAAGTAGGCCTAGTATTTATTGTAAAACAGCCAGGTCTATCTATATACAGCTATTCCACAACAATATAAACAACTGTAGCCTAAATTAAAAATATCAAATATTACATTACAGTTAGCAGACGCTTTTGTCCAAAAACTTACAAAAAAAAGATATTATGGAAATATACTGTATGTGTAGTCCTTCAGATGCTACATGGAATAAGAAGTGAAGGGGGAAATAGCAACCTACGTTTTACTTATATCAATCAGCACCATGCAGACAAGGCATAAGAGTGGCTATTTTGTAATTTACTTGTATGTAAGTATAAAGACATGATAAAAGGAAGACATAGGGATGGACAGAGAAGGGAAGAAAAAGACAGCACAGACAGTTTAAGAGAAAGTGAGTAAATCAGAGCAGGAAAAAAAGAAAGTACAAACAATGTAATGACAAAGCCAAAGCCAGCAGAGTATTCTCAGTCCAATCAGCTGCACTATATGCATCAGGCATGGATTGAGCCATAGGCCTAGGTTTGTCCATTTAGCAGTGACCCTATTTTTTGCACTTTTGCAGCTGACATTTCTTCCTGTGTGTTGAGCAGGAAAGGAACAGTGGTTCCTTCAGACACACATGCTATACTACCTGTCCCCCACTGTCTACATGGCCATTCTACCTGACCCTATTGTCCGTCTCATGTATGGGTGACAGCCTACCCAGGGCCTGGCCCATGATCCCACTGGAGCTGTGCACCAGCTGAAGAACTCAGGGACACGAGGCACACGCAACAACAAGTAGCTAGACAATGTTCATGATGGTCAGAAGTCTGGCATTGGCAACACTGAATTCCATGAAAGAGGCAGGCTTTAGTCTCAGAATCCTGCAAACTGCCCTGGCCCCGCCCAGGACTGGATCTTCGATGAGGTTGGCCTTGGCTGGTGGCCGGGTGAACCAACACAATTCCATTCACTGTTATCCCTGGCAGAGAAGCCTCTAGAAAAGACTAGAGGCCTCGGCACGCTGCAGCTAAAAAGACTGCTGAGGGTTGTCATCATCTCTAGTGCTGTGCAAGAACTACTTCATTTCCATTAACATGTAAATGTAAACTTGTAAAAGTTCTTAAATAAATGAACATGAATTACCTTTGAACGTTATTTACCTTTTTATGTATGAAATTAACTTTGAACTAGTTTATATGAAGTGTGAACTTGAATAACACTGGGTAATCTTATCAGTGCACTGAAATGGCAGACCTTGCTGTTGTTGTTTACAAAATCAGGAAAGGGCATTTTCGTTGCCATGAAGATGACTGGGCTGCTGATTGATCTTGTATATCTTCCAAATTCAAGCCAGCTGGCCATACGCGTAGCCATGGCAGGTGGGCTGGGGTGGGTCGGTCCCAAACCACTTTTCAATCAGGCTCACCCAGTCAAAGGGGTCATTTTGCCTGATTGACTGTTTAAGTAATAATAGTAACCTATGTGTTTTGGGCTAGGCCCACCTGATTTTTTTCTGAGCCCACCCATTTAATGATTTCTGGCTATGCCCCTGCACCTGGCCCTTTGACTCTCGAAAGCTCATCAGCGAAATCAGGCATGATTGGTGTGCGGTAAGAACTTTAATCCATACAGGTAGATTAACATGAATCCCCATTGTTATAACAGCAGCCTTTTGTGAGGTGGCAGAGTAGGGTCTGTTTTATACAGTTGGTCAAAGAAAGCAGTGGTCTGCTCACCCCAGGAGAATAGCTACTTGCTCTATCTGCATCGGGTGATAGCGTGGGTTGGTTATGGTGAAGTCTTACACAAAACACGAGTATGAAGCATGAAGCCAGCATCAAGAAATTCCATAGCTCTCCATATTACAAGGTAGAAAGCCCTTCTCTTTCACTGCTGCCACTCTCACTGAAGCAGCACCCGAGCCTGCCGCAATGACCACATGGACCAGGAATGTTGTCCACTGCCAGGACAGATGACACTACCTCAAGGCCAGACATAGGGGCAGCTTGGTCTGGACCATTTGTGGCAGTATAATAAACATCAGCCACATCACATGAATTTGTCATAATGAATCACGCACCAAAGGCTCTACGAACCATTCCTACTCTGTAGTGCAGGTGGCAGGCCCTCTTGTGGTGAGAAAGGGGTGCTGCTAGAAATGTTGGGCCTTGCAAAAGAAAATACAACACAATACTCCACCAACTCAAACAATAATATAAATAGTATTAATAGCGCCCACAAAGGGCCCTCAATCAATGCTGGCACCTAAGATGAATCTAAGATTCATTCTTTTCATTGTATCAAAGCCTTTCTGTAACTCAGTGGCGCCACCAGGTGCCTTTCAAAGCATTCACAACAACTTGAAAGAACAGCAAGTGAAAGAGCAGGAGAGAGAGAAAGACTGAATTCCGTTGTTTGCCATGCTCTAGTGGACAAAGTACATTATGTATTACATATATAACACATGTATCATCATTATGTAGGCTATGAGCCAGCCTATTTCTCTCTCTCTCTCTCTTTAATTAAGTTACTGTTTTAGTGAGAAAACCACAACATGATCTTGTGATCTTGTTTACAACTTGTAAACTGTAACCCAGTCCATGAGCATAACTGAAACCATGGACCCCATACTGCCTAATAATAAAATTACAGTATTACCACATTAAGGTATTATGACCACATCAAGGTATTATTTAGCGTAAATATGTTATAGCCGATAATAACTACTAATATCACATGAAAAATATTAAGTATTAAGAGTTGCAATAAGAATTGCAATGGTGTCGAGTGCATGCAAACAAGTTTTTAGGCTTTACTTCATAGCTTTTTAAAGGATTTAAATTGCTTTGGGTAATCCTCTAATGTTTTAGCCTGTAATGACGTTGTGATTCAATTATTTCTTTGACTGTTGTTGACTATGAGTAACAAAACAAAAATTAAAAAGAAAAAACACAGAAGTAACACCGACATCAACATACCTTTTTGATTTGTCTTTCCTACGGTTAATGTCTTGCTCTGTACAATAATATGCACCCGGTTTGCCACTTACACATTGTCACATGCCAGTGATGTGGTCAGCAAAACTAAACTGTTCTTCTCATTGAAGTGAATAACAAGTGTTTTATTTTTGCAGATCAGTAACTGACATGATCATGATTACAAATGGCATGATTCAATCATTCCTGGAAGTTGGCCCATGCAATAGTAGTGGGAGTGGCCGCAATCTACAAAATCTGTTTGAAGGGAGGTTTGAATCTCCCCTCCCCTGTCTTTCCTTCCAGTCTGTAAGAGGCACTACTCAGTTGACAGAAGGACTTGGTGCTTTGACTTACTGGTGAAATGACAAGTCCCCATGTACCTGTGGAGTGGACCGTCGGAAGTCTGTCGGGCAGTCTGGAATCTCCGAGAACCCGTGGCTTATGGGTGAGGGGAGGTGTCCCCAGCTGCCTCCCAAGCCCTTCCTGCCAGCCTGCAGGGCCACCGGCGCAGAGGACACAGAGGGGACTTGAGCGAGCCAGTGGTGTCTTTTCCAATGTGGAGGGCTATTCTGCACAACAAGACAAGTGGGATGACAGACCACCCACCCCTACTCTAATGGGTTATGAGGTCATGGAAGAGAGGTCAAAGTTCACCGTAAGAGACCAACCGGAGGAAATGCGATGTCTGACTTACTTTAAATAGTCAAGCTTACATAATCGATCTTTGTGTGCGTTCCCAGAATTCTGAATTAAAGCTTAAGTATCTTCTATTGTAACTTCCTGGAAAAAGCTTTCAAACACAAGGGATTTACAGGCCACAGTAGTGTTTTAAATTGATGTTATGGACAACATACACAGGGAGATGATGCATAGTTCTCCATTTGGGTTAACAGTCATTTGTTTTTGCCAGTCAATGTTTTCCACTATGCGTTTTGAAATAAAATAGTTGTTCCACTGCTTTCCCTGATCTGCAACATGTGCCTTTGGGATTTCTTTTCACATTAACATCAGTCTGTTTCTTAAACTGTTTACCCTTTCTCGCTCAGGTCTATAAGATTTTGGTGAGAAGGACGGCAGAAGAGAGCTCGGTTGTTTTCAGACGATACACAGACTTCTCCAGGCTCAATGACAAGGTTGGGAAAACATGAGTTGTCATGCAGTGTAAAAACAACATTTCTGTAACAGACCATTCTGTCTTTGCCATTTGTTCCACTTGCTGCTTGGTCAGTTCTTCATTTCCTTCTTCCTGTTTTTTTCTTCTTCTCCTTATGAGTTGTTTTTTTGTGTGAGTGTGTTATCCCTTTTGTTTGTTTTTTCTTTTCAGCTAAAAGAAATGTTTCCAAGATTCAAGCTCTCTCTACCACCTAAGCGCTGGTTCAGAGACAACTATGATATGACCTTCCTGGAGGCGAGGCAGCAGGGCTTACAGGCCTTTCTGCAGACCCTGGTCACTCACAGAGACATCACTAACAGGTGCCGTAAAGTCTTGGCTTCTCCATCACAATCATTGATTCTTTGCTGGAGAAAGACATAATCTGTCAAGTGGACATAATCCACCTGTGATTTGTCCCCAATGGGGACTTTTGTTTATGAGGAGTGACACGCGGTTTAAAAGAGCTCTTACGTACGACAGACTAGAATAGTCCATGTTTATAGGAACACTGATGTTTCCATATAAAATGCTTCTTATTAAAGATGTTGCAAAATTCAGCCACCTACATGTGCTGTATCATCACGTTTTGGCTTGGCACCAAGGTTTACACAAGAGTTTACCACGTTGGTTAATGTGGATTTAAAATGCACAAAAAATATTTGCTACATTGCTGAATATGTTTATCATCTGTATGATTTCACATGAGTAGGCCTAACTATTAACATGGACAAAGAGTTCTCTGAAGGTCACCTGTTGTTTATCTGTATCTGGCTGCATCTACCACTTGTGTGTAATGTGTGACATGCTTGTATTTACCCTTATGCCATACAGTGATATTCATCACTACCTTCTATTCATGTGAAATCACATGTATTTTAGGCCTATTTGAATTCTGAAAGGACCTGATGTTATTTTGTTAGGCTAAACTAAATTTTGACTAAGGGCTAAACAGTATAGCTTTGTCAAGATGTTATAAAACAGTTTGTGTAATAGCTGATTATAACTGTTTTAGAAGTCTTTTACAGTGAGTTGTTCAAAAGACTAAGATGCTATTGTCTATTGCCATATAGTCTCTGTCATAAAAGGTTATAGGTTATTATCACCATACTCGTTTCTTTTTCCCCCCAAGCGAGGCAGTCAGAGGATTCCTGTGCCTGAATGACCCACCAGGTCCAGTTGAAAGTCTAGACAAGAACCATGTAAGTACTATATTTTATGATTACTCTTATTTTACGATTTCTTTTTAGCCTTTTTTTAAGTCACCAATTTATGAATTGAGAAATTGACATCAAATGATTGAAATCTTGCAAAAACATAACATACTTTTGTAATGGCAGCCATGGAGAATGAGAATAAGACATTCAAGTCAGGTTTATGAAGACTTTAAAGTGAACCCTTGATGTATAGTTGTTGTTGTGATTGTTGTTAAGAAGTCACTGGAGGAAACCAACGACCGGTTACAAAGGGAGCTGATTGAGAAAGACCGGGAACTGGAGTCCCTTAAGAAACGCCTTGAAGAGAGGGAGCTCAAAATCAGTTTATTGGAAAAACCAATGTAAGCCTTGCAGATTTTCCTGCTCATATACTGCAATGTCAAAAAAGATTTTTGCTATCACTAAACCAGAAATTGTCTTGTAATGTCTGTATTTTTACTGGGATTGTGCATTGATGCACCACATGTACAACAAAAGAGATTGCTTGAGGCTGTGTGGGTTGCTGTTGTGTTTCTGTCAAGACTCCTGAGTCAGTCAGAGGATTTTGTGGATTTGAGGAGTGGTACAATGCTGGGGTGAAATGGAGTTGGGCCCTGGCAGGTGTCTTTATTGTGTGTCTCCCCACAGTGGCACTGGTGTGGCAGAGAGCCCCGAGAGATTCTTCAAGCCCCTAATCTTCAGCACACACCTTGACTCCGAGGAGGAGGAAGAGGAAGAGGAGGAGGACAGGAGGCAGAGATTGCCATCCAATGGCCACCAAAGGCATGTACATAGGTGTGTACCACAAACACAGAAAACCACTAAGATACGGCATCTCTTTATTTTACATAGTACACTGCAAGCACTTGTGACTATTTAAAAAGTAGGAAATACTGGCTTTAGTCCCAACATCTATTGGTTTTACCTGTCCACTCAAAGCACACAGGAGATTCACCTGGCTGACAAGTGCTACCAATCAGATGGCTTATTGAATTGACAGGGTAAAAAATAGAACTTTATTATTCTGAGGAAGCTGGCTTTCTGCTTTGCCTATGGCATGTAAAAAGTGTGTATGGAGGCTGTAGTAATCAGAATAAGTCAACATAAAATGGTCAGCACATCCATTTCAATTCCAAACTAAGTCCATTTACCAATAGCTTCTCTCTGTCTCGTCCTGTTTAGCTGTGAAATCCAGGTGCCGTGGAAGGGCCATGGAGCCTGTTGGTGTGGCCCAGCCAGGGCCAAGCCCAGAGGACACTTTTAGCGGAGCCAAGTGCTCTCTGTCAGCCCTAACCCAAGGGTCCATCTTAGAGGACATCTACAGTATGCTTCTCTACTACAACTGAGATCTTAGAAGTTCTCTTGTTTGTCTTGTTTGCGCTCTCTCTTTCTTTCTTTCTCTCTCTCTCTCTCTCTCTCTCTCTCTCTCTCTCTCTCTCTCTTTCTCTCTGCCTGTCTCTCTCTCTCACACACACTCTCTCTCTCTGTCTCTTTCTTTCTCTCACTCTCTTTCTCCATTTCTCTTTCGCTCTTTGTGTGCATTTTGTTTGTGTGGGATTAGATTAATCTTGTGTGATTTTGAATAATTGACATCCATTGTGATGTAGTGCTGTTTAAACTTTGTATCCTCTTTATATGAAAAGTTACGATGCACTTCTTTGTCTTTTTTTAATGTTCTAACTAAAGCCCTACAGATGAGAGCACGATTGTCAGTGTTCCAAATCACTGTTACATTTATCTACACACACAAAAAAATCTGTGGTTTTTCATCTTAAAGACTTTACTTAAAAGGTCAGTTCCTTTTTGAAAATGATTGCTTGAATGAGCATTTGGTAGTTTTGAACAAAAATTATATTTATGATCATGGAGCAAGATACACCAAACATAAAAATAAAGGCTTGTAGGTACAATGGACAGCACAGGATTTACTTTGTGGTTTAGTACCGCTTTAACTATTTGATTTACAGTTGTTTACTCTCTGTTTGCATTAGCAACCCTTTCCTGTGTCTTTTTTATTGGGATTGTGGGAATTTGATATATCTCTCTTCTTGCATTTTTATAGCAGCCGTCTCTGCTCACAAATGTGCATAGAAGAGGTCCAATCTCAGCTGTATTCGGTTGCACTAAAATAATATGTAGATCAATTAAGTCCTTTCCAAAACATCAAGGAAAGTTTGTGTATGTAGTTGACCTTGAAATGCCCTTAGAATTGCCTGTATAAATGTGTTAAATCATTTACGTTATGTTTTATGTTCACAATGTTATCTTTAAACTGGACATTTACAGTCTTGGACTCATTTTAAATCTATCCAATATGTTTGCAGTACGTAAATTTATAGCGTCTGTCTAACTTAAGGACTAGTCGTCAGGAAGTTAAATTATGGAGGACATACGATAAGTGGAGAATATACAAGGTGGGATTTATGAGACAGAAATACAAATTTATGTCTTTCCTAAAAAGCTGGCTTTGTCTTTAGATATACAATGTGACTGTCAACAGCAACAAATAAATAATTTTAAAACAATTTCAAGGGAAGATATAGAAGATAGCAGTTTGACACACACACATCAGATTAACAGGAAAATTGGTTTAGAGAATGTCTTCAGAATGACAGAAAGAAATGTCATCTCCCTGACAAAGCCACATTTAATTCACCATTTTATATACACATGTAACAACAACAGCTAAACAATCTTTTAAAAAACAAATAATCAAACAAAAACATAAATGTCTGCCCATTCATGCTGAGGGTATGGTGAAGAAAGTCCTATGGAACAGCTTTTCATGTCCTTTCACACGCTCGTATGGATCAAGGTTTTGTCCAAGAGCAACATGGAAACTGTTAAGACCACAATTTTTTGGTCACTATCTCAGCAAGACAGTGAAGTCAGTGCTGGGTCTATGCAGGACATTGGCAACTTAAAAAAAGATTTGATCAGAGTGAATAAAAGCCTTAGGCAACACACAACGCACCAGCGTTCACTAGATAGAAATAACTTGTTCTCTGGCAAGTTGTTCACCACAATAAATAAACAGCAAATTTTCTCACTTTGTTAACTTTTCCTTGCAATTACATGTTAGAAGTTTTTAACTGTCTCCCCATCCCCATCCCCATTTAACAACCCGGGAAGAAGAGAAACAAAATGTGCTAGACATACATTCACTCAGTCTCCCTGCTGATCTCTGTGCTGATGGAGAACAGATTTCAGGCAGGTTACACCAGGATAGTTTGCTTAAAGAAAAATTCCTTCAGTTGAAAAAAAGGTTAGTCTCAGAGCATTGTTAATAATCAAGGAGGATCGTTCATCACATGCTTTCAACATCAGAGGACAGAGGGGCACAGAGGTCAGACTTGAAGCCGATTCTGATTTTTTAAATTATTATTTTTTAAATTAGCTGAAGGTAAGGATAATATATTTTATACCAACTTATGTTTCCTGTTAACATGAACTTGGCATTATTTTGAAATGGCTTGTTAACAGACATTGCTGGACGCAGCCGCAGTCCTTGAGTAACCTCTCAGGTTGAAAGTGAGGCCCCTGTGTACGATCAAAAAAAAAAAGATTGGAAACAGAATCCATACCACTGATAGTCAACACTGCATCTCTGGCCAGAGTAAACAGGGCTGCAATAACTCATGTGTTTGGCCCGAGCCCGCTCTGGACTCCACACCGCACCGCACCGCAGAGAGGTCTGGTCCATCGGCCCTGAGCACATGGGTTTGGACTGGAAGTGGTCAATAGGGACTGCTGCTGCTCCTCTTTGATGAAACTGGTAATAATCCGGGCGTAAACTAGTAGTAATCCCATCGGAAGGTGGTAATAATCCCAGCAAAGACTGGTAATAATCCCAGTGGAAAGTAGTAATAATCCCAGCAAAAACTGATGATAATCCCAGTGGAAAGTGGTAATAATCCCAGCAAAAACTGGTGATAATCCCAGTGGAAACAGTATGCTAACTCTAAAAGATGTACTTTAGCTGTCAAATGTGCCATTGTATAGGTATTTAACTAGGCCTAAGGAAACATGCAGGAATGCAGATGGTTCTCTTTAATGTCATCTTTTCATGTTCATAAACACATTTACAGTACTCAGAGGAGCTACGTTGCAACCAACTGGACTTCTTTTAGGAGCTTGAAGATGTTTCACCTTTCATCCAAAAGGCTTCTTTGGCTCTGGCCTGATGATGGGGAACCAGGAGTTATATCTCTGGAGCACTGGAGGTCTTCACAGACGCACACTTACAGTAGTTTGGTGTAATTAATGTGTAGTAAAACATCAAATTATAAGTTGATGTACACTGACCTTGTGCCTGCACAAACATAGAGAAAAGGGGAAATCTAAAGGAAGTTTGCCCCTGGTCTAGTCTCAAAGGCTAAGTTTAAAATGATTCCACATATAAAACATAAACTTGCTTGTTTACACAAACATTGATAAATATTTCATTCTTTCAATGCATAATATCTGCTATAAACAGGCGTGCAACATTATTGGTAAAACATAGAGGTGACAGCCAGATAGTTGTACTAGTTAGCTACTAATACTGCTTGTTTTTGGTCTTCACATAAAAGTCCTTAAACAAGGGTTCGCTAATTAAAACATTTTCAATTCCATGTTGTCTGATCTAAACTACCAAAGATGGATAACATTACACACCAGTACTGAAACCTTTGGATCTGCCCTTGCACCTCTTGACAAAATGCAGAGCAAAGCCTTAATTATGTCCAAGATTAGAGAAATTGTACAAAGAGAAAACTGCAAGAGAAATTAAAGCGCTTTCACTTGAAGTTGTCCAGGCTTCTTTAGATGCTGGACATCCACCGTGTCTGCTCAAAGCTGTTCCCTAGAAATGGCCTTCACCGCCTGGAACAACACATTTCAACACAGTCTGGCATTTGCATCATTTTGGTATTGAATTTCCACTCATGCTGCCAAGGATGTGCATATTAATTAGCCAATGCTGTTTTGCAACAGTCAAGGAGTTGGCCAATTGCATGTGGGATTTGCATTTTAGGGAGGGGACCACACGAATCTTCACAGTATATCAGTTCCATGTCTTAAAACTGATTTTGTTTTACATTGCCAAAGGGAACACATTTCCATTCTATGAACGTTGTATCAATTTTAAAAAATTCTCCAAGAGAGCCTCGCTTGTTTATGTAAGCACTGGCCTGAGCTCATTTGGTTTGTTGTGGTATATCCACTGATCTCCAAGCCTCCAGTTCTATGTGAGATTGGTTGTTTCTCTCAATTTGAATATACATATTGGATATTTTACAGTCATTGTCTATCAAAGTATTTATTTGCCCTTTGTGGGGATTCCATATTTGCTCTGCTTAAAATCAGGCCCTCAGGTGAGATTTGGGTAATCAATTATATGAAAGCGATCTCCTGCCTAAAGGGCTTTGGTGTACGAATGTCCATTTTGCTTTGAACAAAGCTGTCCCTTGTAGCACCCCATGTTTTTATCATCCCCATCGTGCCTTTTGTAGGATGGGGTAGAATCAGGTTCACCCTCTGCCTCAGGCTGTGTGGCTCTCCTCTGGAACACGTGTATGCCGAGGAAAACAAAATCCACAGTGGAACAGTATGAGACTCTGAGCCAGGTGTGTGTGTGCATTTGTGTGTGTGTGTGTGTGTGTGTGTGTGTGTGTGTGTGTGTGTGTGTGGTGTTGAAGAGTGGGTGGGTGGGGGAGGCAAGTCTTAGGAGTCGACATAAAGCTCACGTGACCACAGAAAAACAAACAAAAAAAAACCTTCCTCCCACTGTGTTCACTAATCCAAAAAAAGAGTCGTGCAAAGACTGTGAACGTTGATGACTCACTTCTTGTAGGTTTTTGAATAAAACAGGGCCAGCATGGACCAGTTTGTATCTTATGGCAAGACTTTAGTTGGTGCTCCTTTTGCATCACAAGCCAGTCCAGTGCTTAATATCATCATTCCATTATATAAATGCAAACACTTATGGTTACATCCAGACAGTAATGGCAAATGGCAAAGCCACATAACACAACACAAACAGTAAGAGTGGTTGCACCTATAAGTGCCATGCAGAAAATTAATTTGATGAGCACTTCTCTAACATTGGCTTGTGCAGAAAGCTGAATGTGTGCGGGTCCATTGAAAGGCTACTGATTAATCAGCCCACTTCAGATACACTGGGCTCTACATATTATTATGTTTGTTCTTAGTTGTTTTTGACATTTTTGCAGGATTTTTGTATGTTTGCAATTACTGAGTAGTAATTTAGGAAAAGGTTGACCTGGTTTAGCCAGCATCAGCAGCCAACTTATTTAACAAGACCAAGTCAGTCGGAAAATAGTTTCGTTTCAATGCAAGTCAATTGCATCAGTAATACTCATGGTAATTTGGCTGAACAAATAAACATCAGTCGCTGAATTTTATAAGTACCGGAAAAGTTTATAAAGATTGGATGGCTTGGATTGAAAGGAGTGGATTGGATTGGAAGTTGTTTTTCTGCATAGGAATTCTTATTGACAATTCAAAAACCACAAACTGAAGAACACCAAGAACTTAAATACACGAGACTAAAACAAGGTCCCCAATAGGAAGCTGGTGAGCAAAATGGAAAGAAGGAAGAACATTAAAAGCCAGATGAGTGGCGGATATGACAGTACTGTATATGACTGACAAAGACACACCCGCAGCATGTCTCTAAAATACATAAAAGCAGACCCACAGGCATATGTTAAATAAAAAGACAACACAAGACACAGGGGAAAAGAGCAGGCTGCCAAATTGAGCTAGTCAGAGAAAGGATCTGAACAAAAAGTAAATACAATAACATTATCTTAAGAGACACTGGAATGGTGTAGTCTCCTGCAGTGGCCAATGTGTTTTCTCTATAAATTAATCAGCAGTTCTCCTGTGAGCCAGTCAAGCTATAAAATCACGGGTTTCAAATCTAATTTTGTTGAATGGTCTTGGCAATCTGCTTCAAGCTGATAGCGAAGAGACATCTTTGCTTATAGTGTAGCACTCCAATAGAGTCTCATCTTACCTCACATGAATACCTTAGTGATCATGTGTCTTAATGTTGTATTTCTCAAGAGCATACAGCTCACAGCCTTCAAAAATGTCTTGGAGATATATTCTCAGTGTCCTGGTTATTCCCTCCCGTACCAGTGATGTGTGTGTCTGCTGTGTAGACAGTCTTTTGTTAATAATCTCCATTAAATAACCCCAGTGTTTAGTGTAGAAACACTAACCCACCAAAGTCAGGAAATTCTGTCAGATTGCATTTCGGATCTTAGCTGCAATGAGCAGACAATCACTATTATATCATAGCGTTGATGGAGCACATGTCCAGACAGTATATGTCGTGAAGAAAGAATGTGAAAAGCCAAAGGAAGACTCATTCGTACATTTGATACGAGGTTGTGAACTTCTCCCTCTTCCCAGTGAAATGAACCTTGACTTTATCTCTGCACAGGGAGGGTTTCACCAAAGTACTGTAAAGTGATGGATTCCCAAGAACCCCAAGAATGGCTAAACGTTACTTTTATCACCTCCGCCTGTGATAATTTATACACTTTATGTATTTCTCTTGTGGCGCCAAAGTAATATCAACAAAAAGGAATACCTGACTGCAGTTAAAAGTACAAAGAGAACACATTTGAATTGGAGAATAGTTCCCTTTGTGCATTTAAAATATTTAGCCAAGCTCTCTGCTCTGTGCCTGAAAATTGCTAGAGCAAGTATGTTACAACATACCATTTGTGCCAAAATTATGTTGGCATGCTTACTATCCTTGTGAGCAACAACCTAATGGCATTTTCTGTCTTTTGTCTTTTAAAAAACATTGTGATATTTCCTGTAATATTGTTGGTAGACTAATGTGAGCAGTTGACACAGACAATCTCCTTGTCAAAATAAATGAGTCAAAATTGAAATACAGATCAATGTGCGTTTTGGCACACATGCAGTGAATAAACTGACTGACCACTTGAAAAAACGTATTTGGGAAAACTACACCATGTCATCTTACAGATGAAAGGGCTTTGAACATATATTTTATTCTCCTTGTAAACAAAACATGCCAGTTCAGTCCCAACTAAGAGCTCTGGGAGATACTGAATTTCATATTTACCTTACATTTAGCAGATGCTTTTATCCAAAGCGACTTACAAACAAAGGCACTCAAACATATTGAGTACCATAAATATTGGTCTAGTCTTTCCATATTATGGAATTATGGCTTATAATGTTACTTCCCATAGTTCACAGTATGGTAACCCTACATTCTAAAGTATAGCCTACCACGCACCACTGATGGGATTCTGGGTTTTAAGTACGATTGGGACAAAAGACATTTGCATGTATCGGCAGCAGTTCTATTCTCAGCAATTCTAGTTAGTGCGTGGCAGATACAATGTGTGAACAATACTTGTCGCCAGAGTTCTTTCCTGTCGTCTCTGATTTGATGGATTAGAAACACCACTTGATTCAGAGAGTAGGCGTGGAATTCGTTTCCGATATTAAAGTCGCAGAAAATGGAAAATTTCCTTACGACTGGATGTCTTTGAAAATTAAGGCTACCCGTGTGTCACTGGCTGCTTGGCTGGTATAATCAACTCGGTAGGGCGCAATATTAGGCGGGCGGATCCAGGCTATTGCAGGAACCAGTAGAATTTTCAGCATCACCCCATCCTTTCCATAAAACCCCCTCGGAAAAACTAAAATCACAAGCCAGCATCAAATATGGGGCGATTGCATACGTTCATAATCTGCGTGTGTCTCTTGGCAACGATTGAGTCTATTGTGGAAGGAAACGAGATCAAACGCAGAAAGCACGAAAATAATGCCTTGCACGATGATGGATCAGTTCAGTCAGGTAAGTGGCAAACATCCATGTCATTGTAATTATCACGACACCGCAGCCTAATTCAGAATATGATTTGCCATCGAAGCAGTGTGGTTACTTTTGCATTATATCGACTAAAAAGAATAGCAGGATGCATTTATTATCATGTCAGTTATGATAACAACCTGTTTCTTAGAGCTCATCCTATCACATCAGCAAGTAATGTAACATTTAGTAAAGGCGTTACATTTGTACGGAAAACCGAAGATTTCATGTGCAAGGTTAAAATTTTGTTGTAATTTTCAACAGCCAGTGGAAGGATAAAGCGCATGTTTGTGGCATACTTCCAGGTCGAATGTGCTTTCTACATCAGTTTTAACAAATCACTGTTGAAATCATAACCTGCTCTGTGTATTTTGGTAACGACGGAAGAACTAATAATTAAAGTTAAACAAAAAATGTCCACATATAATTTAAGTTATAGGTGAGATATTCAGCAGCCCAGTAGGAGCATGAAGTTAAAGATCATCTTTGTTTCAAAGCAACAGGCAACTTGTCCCTTGCCTTTTTAGAAACTGTACATGGCCATGTAGAAAGAGAGAGAGAGAGAGAGAGAGAGAGAGAGAGAGAGAGAGAGAGAGAGAGAATGTGTTTAATTGCAAAGTTTTCTTTTATTAAATCTCACATTCTAATCATGACATCTTCCAACAGGTATTTGGACCCCAGAGAAACCAAGACGACTTTTTGCAAGAACCAGATTTGAGCTTCAGCAAAGGCAACAAGTGATGGTAGTGTTAAAGAAGTCTATTTTTAACCTTCGTTTAACAGAAGACATAGATAAGGGATTATAAATTACACTGAATTGAACAAGATATGTTTTTGCCTGCTGCAAACCAATTAGCCTTTTGACGTGAATTTAAACAACTTAACTGTCTGTTCTCCAGACATGTAGACCTTTCACTGTGTGTAGCCCACAGCCATACCCAATGACTCCCGACTGATAAACTGAGCTTCTGTTATTGTGTGTCGTGTTGGACTCCAGAGACCCCGATCGAGGGCCGTGACTGCTGTCCCTGCACAGGCTCCTTCAGCAAGAGCTGCTGCCGCTGGTCCAGCAGTGCCGGTCCGTGCCGCTGGTCCAGCCGCTGCCCCAGTGCTGGTGCGGCGCTGCCCAGGGCTGATGGAGGCCTGCTCCCCCCACACGCCCTGCTGTGACCCCTGTGCCACCTGCCACTGCCGGCTGTTCAACACCATCTGCCACTGCTGGAAGATGAGCCACCTCTGCCCCAAGAAGACCTGAAGTCCTCGCCTGCTCTTTCTGCAGTGCTTATACATTTGCTCATACACACACAGACACAGATACAGATACAGATACAAGCACACACATACACATACACAGATACACACACACACACATACAGAGAGAGAGAGAGAAAGAGAGAGAGAGAGACAGAGAGACAGAGAACACAAGAAAGAGTGAGAGTTGATTAACTCATACATTTTTCATGTACCGGTAATATAGATTATGTATGTATAATAACCTGGTGCTGATCTTGGTGCACTGATGTATTTGACAGTCATGTATAGGTATAAATATGAAATTAGAAGCAGATTTCACACATACTTTTTGCAGCTTTTACAGTCCTGGTTATTTTTATCTCTAGATACCCAACATCCACCGGTGAACAGTTTCTGTCACCAAAAGCTGAAAAGGAGAATGTGTGGGCCGATGTGTTTCCTGATCAGCTAAGTATATAGGTCATTCTTCTCTGTGCAGCTATTCAGTGAACATTTACAGGTTATTTGACTACACAGCCACAGAAGTGTCTGTAAAATCCCAACCTTGACTTCTGCGATTTGTTGTAATAGACTGCAGATGTTTATTTCCACTACTTCGAATGATACTGGACTGACTTGTTCGTTTACGGACCTGATTAACACCATCACATTTCTTGGCGGCTGGCTCTCTGATAACATTGACCACTTCACATCAGATACCCACCCTGTATTATTTTTGTATAATAAATATTTTGGTATATAACCTACTTGGCTCTGTCTCTACAGTATGTACAAAAACAGTCTCATGTTCTCCTGCCCATCTGTTTGCTTAACAGATCTAAGAGCTTATACTGTCATGTGCTAATCTGTTCCGGGGGAGTTGGTGACAATGAGGGATGTGTGGGCTGTGCATAGACATGAACAAGCAGAGGAACGGAGGTTGTAAGCTCGCTTGAGTTATGGCGGTGGGAGTATTACATTTCACCTTGTTCAGTTTACAAGAGCCGTGCAATCCCTCTCCTCACCCTCATTTGCAGGCAACGGTCATGTACAATGAGCTCGGAAATGCAGGCGTAAGCCTGCCAGAACGATGATCTATGGGTGAGCATGTTTGGGTACAGTCTGTTCTGAAGCCTCACATAGCTTGACGGATAGATTTGTCAAGACTATGCATTTTTACGTGTTGGAAGTGGGAAAAACAATATACATTACATTACCACATTGTTTAAAAGTTCCCAAGGCTATACTGTGCAAAGAGCGGAGGGAGGGGGTGGGGTGGGCTTGCTAGCATAAATATTGCAGTATATTTTGGGAAACTTGCATAAGTTTGATGTAATGAGGCATTTCTGACATAACACACACACACACACGTTCCAGAGAAAAAAAGCTGGAGATAAAAAGCAAACAACAAACTATTGTGACTAGTTTTTAATGTGGTCAGTGTGTAACTACAACAATCGAATGTCTCACAATCCTAATGACAATACAGACAAAAGAAATACATTCTTGCTTCGTGTGTGTTGCTGAGATCAAAAACACATGAGGACTGGAAGCTGTTGTTGCAGTGAACATGTTTTACAAAGATGGTAATAATGTAGTGCTGACATCTTTACATGAAGATAGAAGCCAACTCTATTTTTCACTTTGGCATTAGCAAAACTAAACAGACATCCTTTACATCCTAGTCATCAAAGTTAGACTAGAGGCCAGTTTTATTAGAATTTGAGTGTCGCTCACAGCACGGCATACGAATATATAATGTGCATAAAGGGGCAGTAGTTTGCTGTGCGAAATACAACAGCATCAGTCAGTCAAGAACTGAAAGGACATTGTGGATTAAATGCGTTCTTTTCCAAGACTGAATACAATGTGTAAAATCAAGGCTGGCGCAGTAAGCAGAGAATAATACACGATAAGGTCAGAGGCGAGACCATTAACAGCTATAAATGCATTACGGTTTTACTACGCTAGTTCCTAGAGTGCGTAATGCTATGCACATTGTGCGGGAGGCTCGAGGGGAACATAGTTCCTCTGACACATGAGGACGTAGGCCCTGGCTAGTTTGCAGGAGGCACTGCGGGAGGGCTCCATGGAGTGACAGCCACTTCTTTCGCAAACCGTCAGGAACTGCGCTGGATCCACCTATGACAAGACAAAATAATTCAGTTAACCGATTCAAGTTGATTGCCTGTTCTCTGTTCCACATCTCCTTGTTTGTGAGGGAAATTGCATTTGCTTGTCCTGTCATGTCCATGCTGAAACAATTAGGGGGTTGAGGAGAGAAACAACTGCAACCATGTGTGGCCTAAATGAAAGGATGTCGCAGCAGTGGCAGATGTGTATGTGTGTGTGATAGGAACAGTGCCTACCACTCTGAAGCAGGAGCTGAGTGGGGAGTCCGGGCTCGAGAAGAGGGCGGAGCAACTCGAAAGGTCAGAAGTCAGGTTCCGGCAGAGCCACGCCTTCTCAGGTGCCTCATTGAGACACTGCGGCTCCACCTGAAAAGCAGCTGCTGAGATGTTCATACACATAGACATAGACGCCGCATTGAGCTGGTGGCCCGTTGCTGGCATACGTCAGCGCATCCGCCATATTGCATGTGGCAAATCTTCCGTAAACCAGTGGAAGTAAATGGACCGAACTGCATAAAGCGCCTTTCTACAAAGATATTTAACTCTATGCCTTTTATTTACCCATTTAGACACACACGTATATATTTGGGAAACAAACAGGCATGAAAACAACGTAAATAACTTTTAATGTGATTGTTATAAAAAGTGTGTGAAATACCCGTCAATATTCATATTGTCTCGTTTGGATGGTAAACCTGTTGGTATAGTTAAACGCAGCATATGAATAAGGCATCTTTATTCTAGGCTACTGTCTAGACGCTATACTAGAGACGGTTGAAGAATCTCCACTTTGCCACATACAATATGGCGACGAGGATGACGTATGGTTCTAGGCGGAAGGCGGTGTCTATGTTTATATGTCTATGTTCATACAGGGAAACAGGAGAGCAACGACCTCTCTGATTGGCTACATGCTTCTTAGAGGAAGTGGGTAAGACCAGGTGCATAGCGTACTAAGGTGCAAAATGTTGCCCACCTTGTCCTTGTTAGGCAAAGCAAAGGAGGACAAAGTTACTTGTATAGAATAATTCATACCACACTGTGGTTACTCAAAGCACTTTACAAACTAGGAAATTTTCCACAAGATTTGCATTAAACTTTTATGGGAGTCCCTCTGGTAATCAGCCCCAGTGAGGTTTTCTGTTGTTTAAAATGAATGTTCCATCTCAAGCACGATGTGTTCAGAGCCCTACATTGAATTATGCCTTGAGGGCCCTTTGTGTATTGGCATGCCCCTGGTTGTTGCCACACTGTGGAGGGGGTAAATAAGGCTTAGACTGAAAAACACTTCTCTGCACCTGCCAGCTTTGGGAGAACTCTGCCAAGTCTGCAGCCTGAGAGCCATCTGGACGGGTGAAGTCATTGGTGGCCTCGTTGTCATTGGTGCCCAGAAGGCCAGTGGAGACACCTGTGGGAAAGAGGTCAGGGGTCAGGGGTCAGAGATCAAAGAGGGTAAAGAATGTTAGTCATTGTACCCCTGGTCTCCACTGGCTGGTGTTTGCAATGACATGCTCTGTGGGTTTAATGTTTTGGAACAATGGTAAATAGACAGTTTGTACCCTCTCACTCCAAATATAAAACATGTGTGGCACAGACTTCTTGAATGAGTAGTTTTATCCAATCAATAATAACACTGTCCAAAAATGCTGACAAAGATTTCCAGCAATTATCAACACAAAGAGACTCTTAAAATAGACTCTGTCAGATGAAACTCAATTTTGGAACCAGGAGCCACTGACAATGACTAATCAGATTGTATCAATCTCACTTTCTTATATTAGCCAAGACTATTTTCTCAAGCTAATTGAGTAACCTGATTCAGCCAGTCAACCCAAGGGATGAGGTGAAGCCAGCCATCTTACCATGCAGCCAACCGTCCAGGGTCACAGTGCACACGCTCTGCACTGGGTCACATGACACCTGTAGTCCTCTCTCATTGGACACCTTGATGAGATTGATGTCCCTCTGAATAATGACCCCATTGTACTTGTAGGGTGGGTGAGCTACCCGACAGTCCACCTGCACCTACAAATGACAGACCATTCGACGTTTTATATTCTGTGAAGCAAAAGCTATTATCCACTTTATCTCACATAATAGGGTTGAATTGTCCTGTAGTCGCCATCTCTGTAATCGCATATCACAACATTTAGCCATATCTCCAGTTTTTAAAGCCAACAATGGTGGAGGTGGAATGATGGATGTGTACCTGTCCGTTGGAATGAATGGCCACACTGGTGTTGTTCACCTTGACCAGCAGGGTGCGCTGTGACTTTGCTCCAGGGCTCAGCAGCACACTGAAGGAGTCTCCACTGACGGCCAGCATGAGGCCACAGGAAGCAGGCACCTCGTAGAGATGCCCATCAAACGACACCGCAAACTCATCAGCTATCAAAATGGCTTGGTCTGACCAAGAGGAGAGACGCTTAAATGAAGCAAACATACTTTTTTAGGTGTTGAGTGTTCTGAGTGGTAGACAGGTGTTAAATCCTGCCAGGTCACAAGGCGCTTTACTCAGAACCGTGATGCCAAACAAAGCGGCCAAACTACAAAACACACCCATGTACTTATTTTACAGCTTTCCGACTTGATGTGATGCACACAAAAATAACTGTTTTCTGTGTTTTTGTATGAATACACCATACACCTTGTTTATGTGCCACTACAACAATTACCTGTCAAAACATGAGTAAAAAAAACTGACCTATTATTATTATTATTATTCCCTTTAATGTCTGGCGATGTCTGAGATGTGTATATAGTATGCCCCTGGGCACAGCCAGGCCAGCTCAGCTGTCACTCACGGTTGAAGGGGCTGTCCATGAGCCTCCTCTTGAGGTGGTAGAGTTCGGCCGCGGGGTTCAGGGAGCCCAGGGCCAGTAGGGGGCGCACCACCAGCTCCTCCAGCAGCACCTCCGTCACCCCGGCCTGGCCCAGCCGCCGCCACGAGCCCCCGGGGAGCAGCAGGCGCAGATGCACCTCGTAGTCGCTACGGAAACCGCACACAACACCGTACAGTACAGAACAGCACAGTGCAGTGCACTTGTCAATCACCTCTGATTTGGTGGACATGATGATGGAAGTTGGTTAGTATGGAGCCTAGCCAAGAGCATGAAGGCGTGACTATGTTGATGACCAGAGTTGGCCTGGTTGGTGTTAGACCTCCAACTGCAGAGAGTAAATATCATAACCTGTATACATCTTCAGTTTGTCTACAACTTTACCAACTTTACAATACGTTACAGCACCCAATGAAAGCCTCAGGAGAAAAGTGGTCATGCTGTGATGTCTTTTCGCAAAGAAAGAGGGTAGGCAGTCTGAACAGAAACCATTCGTTATGCAGATAGGGAAGAATGCATGCCAACGGCAGGTGTGTAGCCCAGTGATTGGAATGTGGGGTTGGATCGGCCAGACCACATCCTTGGGCGGTCTGGCTCTCTTTGTGAAGGGCTCTAGAGGTTGTTACAAGAGCACTTCGAACAAGAGACAGGGGCTACAAACACGCATGCTGATCCTCCACATAAATGCATGGGCGAGGTCAGACATTTGCTGTCCAGACACTGATATCCCCTCAGGATCGTGCACGCACGCAGGGTGTGAATGCATGGATTAGGTTAGATTGTCCTCCAGACACCGATACCCCCTCGTACAGATCGCATACTAATGGGAGGTGTAAAGGGGGCTCGGGGTAACGCGATCGCCAGGTGTGATGTTACATGTGGCATACCTGTGAGAGAGGCGGCACGCCGACGCTAGCTGTCTCTTCGCCCCCATCAACGCTGCTGCCAGCCTCGTCTCTGCCCAGTGCACCGCCTGATGACACACCTGTGGCTCAGAGAAGAGTTCACAGACGTCACTGAGCCCTTGTTGTTTAAAATTAGAGCCAACCTGACTGTCTAACTGCCCAAGGAAATTAGCTGATTTTTGAGGTTTAAAATGTCTTTTAGGAAGCACTGTGGTTAGCCATTGCACTGTAACTTTTGCTTCTCATTAGGAAACCAACTGCGTTTCTCAGTGGCTGTTCTCCGAAGTTTGGGGGACTCTCTGTAGATGAAACACACAACCCTATATTCCTAAATAATGAAGTTTCATGGTGAATTGATATTACTTAATACATTAGGCCAAGATAAAACTTATACCGTAATGTGTTATTTTTGGCAAATTTGATTCAAACAGTTTTTGTCCATGTTGGAACAATAGCTGTGGCAGCAAAAATCACACAATCAAATGATCGCCCCTGAGCAGCACGCTGGTTTGTAAACTGCAGGTAGGTAGGGTCACCAACACCTCCTTAGCCAGGCTGGACCAAACAGAAATGTTAACATTAAGCTTTTCCTATTGGCATGACTAAACCCACGTCCCGTCCCCTCCCGGGCTGCGGCACTCACCATGTCGAGTGCGGTGGTGAGGGAGTGCAGTGCGGTCTGGGCTGGCGCCCGCAGTTGGGGGTCCTCCAGCACGGTGGGTAGGAGCTCCGTCAGCCGCCGCCCCCACAGAGACACGGCGTCTCGCCAGAGCGTCTCGAGACGCTGCCCTGTCACGTCATGATAGGCCCCCGCCAGAGTGGCCAGGGGCTCTGCGGAGCAGAGCGGGAGAGATCAGAGGGGTGGGGGAGTGTGTGTGAGCTTGGGTGTGTGTGAGCTTGTGTGTGCAAGCTTGTGTGTGTGTGTGCGCTTGTGTGTGTGTGTGTGTGCGCGCGCTTGTGTGTGTGTGTGTGTGTGTGTGTGTGCGCTTGTGTGTGTGTGTGTGTGCACGTGTGTGTGTGTGTATGTGTGTGTGTGTATGTGTGTGTGCTTGCGTGTGTGTGTGTGTGTATGTGTGTGTGTGTGTGTGTGTGTGTGTGCTGGGGGGGTTGGGGGGGGGGGGGGGGGGGGGGGGGTGGTGCCGGAAAGGAGGGGGGCATTGTGTCAGCTAGTGTATCAGCTAAGCAAGATAAAGTGGTTAAATTAGAATCATCTGTTCAATGACATTGAATAATGATGACATGATGATGTGAACTGCACCCTAATGATAAACGTCTAACTCACATGTGCGTCACAAAACAGCTAGGAGTGTATGACATTCATGACCAGTGATGAAAGCACAGCATTTGTTCTTTGCATGGGTCCATAACGATGAGGGCTTCTTTGCACTTCCTTGAGTTCTGTATACGCGAGGAGCGTGTGTGTGCGCACGTGTATGTGCGCACGTGTGTGTGTGTGTGTGTGTGTGTGTGTGCGTGTGTGTGTGTGTGTGTATATGTATGGACAAATCTGTGTTTAGGTTAATGTGGCTGGACAAGTGAGTATGTGATTGAATGGTCTCGGAAATGAATAAGATGTGTATATATGATCACATTGTCCGTGTATAGTGATGGGCAATTTGGCTTCAGAAGGTGCAGTCCATTACTATACATTCCAAATCAGCTGGTTCTACCTGTGGAGGTAAGGTGACTTTTCTAATTAACTCCTTTAACAGGCTAAAGAGTTGTGTTAGTTAGAAAAGCTGATTTAGTAAAGGGCAAACTGACGCTACAATACCACACCATGTATTTGTTCTGGCCCATCACTAAACTTGTCAATGCATATTTTAGTTCTTCCAAACAGGAATCCTTACTTGGGAACACATGTTCAAACATGCACATTAATCCTTGCTGGCTAAAATGGGCACACTGGGCATTGTGTTAAGCCAAATTACTATGTGTAAGCAAAGCTGATGAAAAGAAGTTGAATGGTGCACATGTCTGTACATATGTGTTTATGTGTGTATGTGTGGTGCGAGTGTGTGTATCTGTGTGTGTGTCTGTGTTACAGTGTGTGTGTATGTGAGAGAGTGACTGAGTGTGTGTAGTGAGCACATGGTCCATCGGTGAGTCTTACAGGCAAGTCCTCCTAAGCAGTGTGCTGTGTGTGTGTATGAGCATGCGCACATGTGTTTGTGAGTGAGTGAGTGAGTGTGTGTGTGTGTGTGTGTGTGTGTGTGTGTATGTGTGTGTGTGTGTGTGTGTGTGTGTGTGTGTCTGTGTTTCGTGTGTGTGTGCCTTGGTGTGAACTGACTGTGTAGCTCCTGCTGGACCAGCTGTGCGGTGTGGTGCAGGAGCAGCAGTGAGCGGGGCAGGGTCTCCGTGACGGCGCGGCGCAGTGGCCCCGCCCTCCAGGCGGCCCAGGGCAGCCCCACCCTCTGGTGCAGCATCACCTCCATCCTCTGGATCAGCCGCAGCGGGCCCAGGCTCAGCTCCTGCAGGAAGGGGCTGTCCGCTGACTGACAAGAATCATTATAGTCATTTCACTGGTACAGCTTACTTCGAAAAGAAAATCGACTTTCGCACAGCTCTATAGAAGACAGATGCGTTGGGGATAACTGCGGTCTAACTTAATGAAAAAAAGAACTCCCACACACTGTCTATTCTGCAAGCAAGATTTATTTAACAACATTTCACAAAATTCATGAATTGTGAATCAAATCTAGCTTGCGGAATGGACAGTGGAAGTTTTTTGTTCCTACTGGTACGGCTTAACCATGAACACACTGCATGTCTGTGGGTGACCGATAGGGAGGAGATCTATAACAATGTACTGATCTATTGACTATAGTCTGTGTATTTCTTACTGAAATGATAAATATGTTTTAAAAGGCTAAATTATCAGTAATACGGTCATCTACATTTCTTTTTCAAATAGTGCAATACAATAAAAATTCCAATAGTGTACTAGAACAGTGATGGGCCTCCTTCATTTAGAAGCTATAATCTAGAGACAAATATTCCAAATCATCTGGTTCTACCTGCGTCCCTAATAGAAGTGATTTTAATAATTAACTCCTCTACCTGGCTGAAGAGCTGGGCCAATCAGTTAATTAACTGAATGGCCGGAACAAAAACATGGGACTGGATCATAGCTTCTGAGGCCAAGTTGCCCATCACAAGAAAATCAACATCTATAAACTTTACGGGCTTTGTTTTTTCCCTTTTTTGATGTAATGTATGTATATTCCCAACCCCCCACATTTTGAATACATTACTGTTTATTTTAAAGTAAGAGAGAACGTTTATCTAAACATCTTATAAGGAGGTTATACTTTTCTTCTGAAATCCATCAGGTGATGTTGCATCCTTTGCACTCTGTCTAGCAGCTTGTTCTTAATACGAGACCCAACCTGCAGAAATCTTGTCTGTGGGGACAACAATTAAACAGTAAATAACCAAATACCACAGCAACATTTAGCCACAGAAGGGAACTGTACAATGAGGCCCCAACCTTTGGTGCCAGGGTTCTTACCTCCAGATCTGCCACGCACTCTGCACAACCTCTGGCACTAAATGCAAGGCTTTGATTGGCTGCGCTTAAGGACACCACTGTGAGTACTTCCTTCTTGACTCCGCCCAGATGCCTTAGTGCCTCCAGTGTAGCGTGGTGCCGCCCCTCCAGACACAGGCCCATTGTGACATCATCAAGAGAGTGCGGCCCTTCACACAGAGAGAGACAGACAGACAGACAGACAGACATCTGACATTACACGGATTTAAGGATACTACAGAAGTAATATACAAATGTGAAAATACACAGGGGTTGTTTTGGTTTCTAAATAAATTAGTGGGCTGAAAACGGCTTGGTGCAGCATGGTGTTACTAATGCCACAGGATATCCACAGCAACAAAAACACCACACACCAGGCTATACCTGTGTCACACTGCCAACTTACTTTGGATAAAAGTGGACAAAACCAGTTCCGCCTGTAAATTTATACACTATCTAACTATGTGCATTGTAATACATTGTAATACATATATGATGCTGCAAATGTATTTTGTGTTAGACAGCATGACATAGCTGAAGTGAACTGGAGATATACCATCCTCATAGCCCACTCCAGCTCTCAGACAGTGTTTCTCCACGCCTCCCTGCACCCAAACGCGCTCAGTGCCATCGAGTTTGGCTTGGAACCGCAGCCCCGGACCTCTTCCAGATGACACGGCACTGCCCCCCAGCTCCAGACTCCGGTTACCCATCTGCCACTGCAAACACACACACACACACACACACACACACACACACACACACACACACACACACACACACACACACACACACACACACACACACACACACACACACATAACCTAATCTTTATTGAAAGATAAGGTTATTCAGCCCAGTGATGCAGTAATAAGATAAGGCCAATGGTTTTATTCACAAGTAAATGACAGCTGGGAGAACTCTGAGAGAAGTCTGTGTACTTCAGTGGGCACAGAATACTGTTCAGCTGTGCTGTTATAACTGAATTCAAGTAAATACTAATAGTAATTATTTCAATTACTTATTGTTGTTGTAAGTAATTACGTAATGGTTGCATTACAGCTGACATCCCTTACTGAACACAGATTATAGTGCCAACAGAGGCCCTGGGCATGTTTGTGTACAGAGGTGTCAATCCCGGGTTCAGAAAGTAAAAACCCTGCCACAAATTTGATCCAACCAGCTTTGCATCAGCTGATCGTAATGAGCACACAAGACAGGTAGATCAGCTACTCGGTGAAGTCACCTGTGTTGGAAGGAAAACGTGGCAGGGTTTTTACTTTCTGAACCCGGGATTGACACCTCTGTTTGTGTATTTCTATGGCTCTGCTGTGTAATACGAGCACCAGTCCTCCTACTGCACCTCGGTGAGCATGGAGAAGTTGGTGCGCTGGGCAGTGGAGGTGTTGGTGAGGGCCAGAGTCAGGCTGCTGAGCTGAGGCTGCCCTGACACGGCCAACCTCGTCTGACTGTAGAACACCTCCTTCCCTTGGTTCAGCCTGTGGCTCCCCGACCATGCCAAGGCCTGCGGGATTAGCAGGAAACACGACAGTGTTACACTCCGTTTACAACGCAAGTACAAGTAATTCATCAAAAGGTAATTTGTCAGCAGTCAGGATTGCTCATTATCTGCTGTTGCCCACAGCACTTGCTCAGGTCTCCCGCAGTGCATGCAGAAGCACTGCACCAGCAATCGCTTCAGTACGCCTGCTTATCTGTCAGGGACGGGTTTTTAGTTTCAACAGTGTCATAACATTTCCTACAGATGCATATCTACTAATTCCGCTACAAGGGAGCTACACCCCCTTTACACCTACACCTACGCTTGGTGTAGCCAGTGTAACACTAGAGTCTCAGAAGAGTGGCTGAAGGTAGTGAGTAAGAGGCAGATCTAATGACGGGTGACTCAGGGTGCTGCGGCCCTACACCCACTCCCTCTGCTGCACTCACTGGATGGGGAGGACAAAGCCCCAGCACACATACACACACACACACGCACGCACGCACACACGCACACACGCACACACGCACACACGCACACGCACACACACACACACACACGCACACACTCTCTCTAGTGCTCACAGCATGGGGAGGACAAAGCCCCAGCACACACACACACACACACACACACACACACACACCCTCTCTAGTACTCACAGGATATGGAGGACAAAGCCCCAGCATACACACATGCCCACACTCGCACACACACCCACATTTGCACACACCCACACGCTCTCTAGTACGCACAGGTTGGGGAGGACAAAGCCCTAGCACACACTCCCACACACGCCCACACACACACCCTCTTCAGGACTCACTGGGTGGGGAGGACAATGCCCTAGCACACACACACACACACACACGCACACGCACACACACACACCCACGCACACACACACACACCCTCTCCAGGACTCACTGGGTGGGGAGGGCATAGCCCCAGCAGCAGGTGGTGCTCCAAGGTGTCCCGGCAGTTGGTGTGTATCTGGGCCAGGAGGTGGTGGGTGGGGCAGGGGGATGGGGACACGTTCTCCGCTCCCACCTCCACCTGCAGCGTGTGCATGGCCTTGGGTCCTGTCTGCTTCAACCATGTGCCCAGACCAGAGGAAAAGGATGACTCAGGTTAACAGGACTGGTTAGAATCAGAATCACAGCATTAATATGGGAAATAGAACTCGGAATCAGAATCTTCATCATAGCTACAGCCTACTGCAGGAATGTAACCCTAATTCAGTGCAGAAAGAAGATAGAAATGGATGAAGAGATAAATAGATTTTGAAGGAGGAATAATTTCCTAAGATTCTGCATGATAAGGTTCTACTGTGATATGTCTAAACTAGTTGTGAAATTATAACTGACTGAGTCGTAATCACAGGTGTAGTAATGTCCGAACATCTGAAGGTGTATGTGTGTAAGTGGGGGGTATGGGGTGTGTGTGGGGGGCAATTTCCTGGTAATTTCAACTGGCTCTCTTTACGTTGGTGATATGTAGGGAAGACGCTGCATCTGTAATAACCTTCATCACACCTGGTATTTCATGCTCTGAGTAACCCTCTTGTCACTCCACTGGAGTTCTGCATTCTGAGTGTAGGACTGCCCCTCTCGCGCTGCCGACGCACACCCCTGTACCTTCACTAGGGGGAGCTCTGCCTGCAGCTGAGATGATGAGAAAAGCTGACACAGATACTGAGCTCAGAATGGCAATAAGTTAAGTTACTTAATTGCACTGTACATTATATACTTAAGTCAAACAACGCAATACTCCAACAGCCTGTCCAGCTCCACAACACAATGCTGTCTAGTGCTATGAAGTCCGTTTATCTGTGTAAATCAGTTTTTACACAGGTCATATATAGACTAGGGTAAATGTCTATATTTATTAATTATTTCTGCAAGGAAGACATATCATATAGAGAAGTCAATCTGTATTTCATACAAATATTCTGAAATTCATGTAGTAATTCATGTCCAATTGTGATGTCATTTGCTATTTAGTAGATTTAGTTCTCTTGTGATCATTTGATCACCCAAATGTAGACACATAATAGACAGGTTAGCGAGGGTTTCGTACCTGTCCAGGTAAGAAGAGAAAACATGCCTGGCCCCGGCTGGATTTCTCCTGGGATCGCTGGCTAGTTGTCATGGAAACGTTCACAGGCCTCCCTTTGTCCCAATAGAACATGGCCTAATGCAAAAATGATGTGACACGTGAGTCCTCAGGGTACTTAGTGTGCTATCCTAAAGAAAAGACATGCATCAGAGGGTAGGAACGACAGATGTGGAGAACAGGAAGGAATGGACAGAAAGGATAAGACTGAAAAAAAAACTGAAAAAAAAACAAAGACAGAAAGCAGGGACAGTAGGGTGCATGTACCTGGTAGGGGCCTTGTGCGATGGGGGGGGTGTGTATGTACCTCATAGGTGCTTTGTGGCTCAGTAGTTGGACTTTGTGATTGTGTGTGTAGGTAGACGTGGGAGAGTTTTGGGGTAAAAGGCTGCCTCAGCTCCAGAGTGCCCTGTGTCTGCTCTCCTTCTCTCACCCAGTAGCCCACAGCCTCCACCTAGACCACATAGACACATTATTCCCACTCAACACTACAAAGTGTACACATACACACAAACACACACACACACAAACACACACATGCGTGGACACACACACACGCACACACGCACGCACGCACACACACACGCACGCACACACACACACGCACACACACACACACACGCACACACACACGCACACGCACACACACACACACACACACACGCACACACCCACGCACACACACACACATACTAGGCATACTTCAACGATGAACTTTTATGACATGAGGCAACAAGGATGAAGGAACTTATTATGCCGTCATTGTAAATTGCTCCACTGACTCCAAATGAGTTCCATCTGAAAGCAGTATATTGCCTTGTAAAGGACATAAAAAACAAAAACTACTGCATTTGTACACACACACACACACACACACACACACACACACACACACACACACACACACACACACACACAATGACAAACACTAACCACAGACTGAGCAGATTTATTGGTAGTGAGCGTAGAGACACTCACTGTCTTATGTTCACCCTGAGCTAACCATCCAAGGAGCAAGTCTGCTGATTGCCTGTGGGGGGCGCTCTCCAGCTTCAAATCCAGACCCCACCCATGTGACTGTGGGAACCCTTAAGGGTATGAGGACAAAGATGCTTTTAACTTGTTGCTTTTAACATGATATCTAACAACACCACTTGTACAGATTGCACAGAAAGTTTGATTGTGAAATGTATTATATTTATGTACAGTTTGGTCATGCTCAACCTGCTGAAGGTATGAAACATGTTTTATGTATATGCTGCTTGAATGTGTGTTTTTTTGTTTGATTTGGCTGCTGTTGAGTCCTTATCATGTTCAATATGCAAAATGATGCCGACCAATCTGAACATGATTGCTGTGTGTGTTTTGTACCTGGGTGGACAGTGCTTGGGCCGGACGATGTCAGGTCCAGACCCGTCCAGTCGGCTTGGTGCCGGAGCAGATGGGTGGAGTTCCCCCTCGCATACAGGGTGCTTACTGTAGCTGTCCGGGGCACAAACATCAGCTGGTAAAAAACATTAAATTAAGAAAAAATTAAATTGAGATGGTAGGTCAACAGTCACAAATTGTTTCACGCTCATGGAATGGGTAAAACGCTCAGATTTTCTAAAAGATTTTATACATAAATCACCTGCTCTGCTTTCCTCATTCATAATGATGGCAGTGACATAAGAGGCTAATGATTAAACTATAGCACTGGGGTGGAATCTACCCACAAATCAATTTCAAGTGTGCCATGCCTCTTACCTGTGGAAAGGTGTGATTGACTTCCAGCAGCTGCCGGAACCCTGCATCTGTGTAGGTGAGCTCTCCCTGTGCAGTAAGCACCCTCTTGTCTGTCTGTAGCTCTGCAGCCCCCCTCACCTCAGTCCCAGTGTGGTTAAACTGCGTGAGGACAAGATGGAGATAGAGAGATTTTCACACTGACCACATGTTGGAATTACAATATCACTATGCTTTTGTGGGGTGGGTATGTGTGTGTCTGCAGACACACAATAACAATATAACACACACACACACACATACACACACACACTCACACTCACACTAAGACATACCTGGGATCTGCAGGAAAGTGTTGCAGGCAGGTATGGCTGCAAAACTGAAACGTTGCTGGCAAAACTCAGCACTAGTTCCTTACTGGAAAAAAATGGTTATAAGTCATAAAGGTGCATAGATACCCATTTAATATTACCATTTAAACGGATATTATTGAGTTCTATAAAAAATGTGTTTTTAAAACATGTTTTGTAATGTAAGGAAATTAATGTATGTACCTAGTTGGAACCCAGTGGCCATGTGCAGTAACTGTCAAAAGCTGATTCAATTCAGACTCCACAGACATCGGAAATCGAGTCAGATTGGTCCAGATCCTCACCTGTAATCCACAGCATCACTCAAAAAATGAACTGCGCAATGATGCAAGCCAAAATAAGGACACTACCAATGGAAATATATGAGACATTATAGGACTCATCTTTCCCACCTGATTTCAGTTACTCTAATCAAATGCACGCCTTCTAAGATTTGTACATGTACTACTTGAATGTTATTGTAATGGTCCGTTTAGTTCCTGAGGCAATATTTAATATTTATGTCTGATCTACACTGGATGGGGATCAGAAATGTCAGGGGCAGGAACAGGAACAGAAAGGACAATGGCACCACAGCTTTGGCCCAGTTTAAACAACTGGTATCAATCACAAATACTTTCATCTTCACAATATACATTTCCCGCTACAGAGCGGGATACTGGTGGTTCTAATAATATATATTGTCCAAAGCCCTCCCCCCCTTCCAAACAAAAAAATCCAAGCTCTACAAAAGAACATCCAGTACCTCCAGAGTCTGGTCTTCAGCTTGTCCAGAGCACTGCCCCAGTAGGACGTCTGAGCCTATTCCCCCTGTGCAATTCACCTGTGAAAACAAAAGCCAAACACCCCCACCCCCCCAAACCCCAACCCCAACCCCAACCCCAGCCTTTGCCTGAGTTTGTGTTTGAAGTGGAAGAGGAGTGTGAAGACAGAGGCATTTCCTTGGGGTAGCACCGTCAAAGGGGCCGTGGAGTGGGTGAGACGCCCCAGGAGGGGGGCAGTAAGGCCCGCTGAATCAACACTGGGGCTCATTCATCCCTCTGAAAGCCATTATCGCCCCGCGTTTGACATGCACTGTCAGCACATTTGGCCCGCGCACCCTCGTACGCTGAGGTCCTTTCATCAGGCACCACAGAATAAGATAATATTTTAGATCCCGACAAGCTACCATGTCAAAGTTTGGAACATAAGGAGCAAATGCTAAAAATAACATACATGGTATAATGAATGTTAAACAGGGTAAGGGTAAGATGAGCATGTGTGATAAAATGTATATTTTATCACAGTATTAGTGATATCACAGTATTAATGATATTTAGTATTTTTATGTTAAAATATCAAATACTATCAGGGGGATGAATTAGATCTTTAATTTCATCCCTAAGATTGAAATGCCTTGAAATAAAATCACATATGTGTGCCCATTCAGTACTGTCATAGGTGTTGGATTACACTGTGTTAGGTGGAAGGCTGTGAAGCTGGGAGGGATGGGTTGGGGTGTGAGTGTGGCTATCAAGAGCAAGTCTCAGACCTGAAAGCGTCCTGTGACATCAGTGGCGTTGATCAGCTCCTTCCGCAGGCTCATGAGCAGGCTGCGGTTCCCAGAGTGCACCCTGAGATCCACGAGAGCCCGCCTCTCTCCCCAGTCCCAGTCCACGCCAGCACTGCTCTCCGCAGCCACCCCTGCCAGCCCCCACACAACAGGATGTCGGTCAGTGCATCAACAGGCAATAGTGCCTCACTATTTATTCAATGACTCACAAGTTCATGATTTCACAATTTTACTCTATTGGTCACCCTTTTGTACACTATTAAGTATTTTTTTAGGGGAAATGTGATGAAAAGTTAAGACAACAAGCCTACACATCAGAGCCTGGATATTGCACTTATGATCTTGCCATTACTAGAGAATCAGGGAGTACAAACTGGGTCTGAATGTGTAATAAGTGATTTTTAAAAAGTCAGCCTTAAAGTATTACTCCATTAATCATGTGATGCGATAGATCCTGGTAGTAAGGAGGCAGTGGGATTAGATTAGGGAGGTGGGAGAGAACACATGTGAGTCATGTGACATGTCATGGTCAGGTGATGGAGACAGACCGGAGGAGTGTAACCAGGGCAGGGAGTGAGACAGCTGGCCGTAGATGTTCTGTGACTCCTGATGACTGGAGTAGCTGGTGATGTTCACACAGAGGTGCTTGTCCACTGATCTCACACACAGCCAGTCACACGTGCCATTCTTCCTCACTCCTAGAGTGCCGTCTTCTTTCTCTCCTTCGGAGTCATCCTTGGCCTCTTCACGGTGTTTGAACTCCAGGCTGTGTAAAACCTTGTTCACCGACAACTTCACCTCCCCTGAAACAGACCAATATAAATTTTGCTGCAAATTGTTGTCTGTGTTAAAAGCTCCAGTAATGAAATGCTTCTATACCTTCTGATGGTCCTGCAGGATAGGACAAGATCTTCCCTTCCAAACTCAGGCTCTTGGGAAAAGCAGAGAAGCCAGGCAGGGGTGATTTGGAGGCACCTTTGCCAGACACTGCAGCTCCAGGGCTGTGCTCCAGCGCCCCTGTCCACTGGGCCCTCAGAGGGTCACTGAGACAGACAGGAGAGTAGAGACAGGTAGGCAGGCAGGCAGGCAGGCAGACAGACAAACAAACAGACAGTCAGACAGACAGACAGACAGAAAAGTAGAGACAGACAGACAGGCAGACCAACAGACAGACATAAAGACAGATAGACAGACAGACAAAGACAGTCAGGCAGGCCAACAGACAGACAGACAGACAGGAGAGTAGAGGCAGGCAGAGAGACAGACAGACAGACAGACGGACAGACAGACAAAAAGAGGGACAGACAGGCAGACAGGAGAGTAGAGGCAGGCAGAGAGACAGACAGACAGACAGACAGACAGACATAAATAGACAGACAGGCAGACAGACAGACAGATGGACAGACAGATGGACGGACGGACAGACAGACAGACAGACACAGACAGACAAAAGAGTAGAGGCAGACCAACAGATAGACAGATAAACAGACACACAGACAGAGAAACAAGGAGGGTTTGGAGATGGAGGATACAATTTAAGTGTCAGTGGAAAAAGAAAAAAAACAAGTAGGAAGAAGAAAACAAGAGGCGTGGAAAATATGATTTGCATCGTTCTAGCCATTAAATAAGAAACACACTTTGTATGAATGGTTGTGTATTCACCTGCCAGTAGAGACGTTACTAGCCAGCTGCAGGTGAAAACTGCTTAAGGCAGTGGGCAGCATGGTTTGCTGTAAGCCTACATGGGCACCCATCGACCGCATGGTCTCCTGCACGCTATTGGCCAAAAGGACCTCAGCGGAAGCCTGGCCTTTTCCATCCGCCCTCAGACCTGCAGATGCACTGAGGGTGCCAGCAACAGATATGCCTGCTGTGACATGGGCCTACAGAGAAACATGGAGCACACACAAAGGTCCATTAGCTCATTTCCACTGCCACAGTGACAGTGCCGGTGCCCAAACTGGAACTGGTTCTGCTTGTTTCGACTGAATATTGACAGGTGCTGGTTCTAAAAAAGCTGGCACCGACATGGCTCCCTGAAGTCGCTGGTCCCAAAGTTGGAACCACAGTGTCACAGTGCAGTGCTCGGTTATGAAACCTGTTGAAATGTGTGGTGGTGCTGGTGCCAGTGCTTGACCAGAACTAGCTCAACATTAGCACTAGCACCAGCACCAGAAAGGTCCTGGTGGAAAAGATGTAAATAAGGCAAACTCTGCACAGTAATACAATACCAAGTAACACTCTGTGATCAGAAATCATGTAATTTACATCAGATTCTATCAACATATTATAAAAATATCAAAATAATTGTTTGCACCAAATGCTATTTACATATACCAATACATATTTTAATAGCATATTATTTATAAGAATGATATAATGATGTTTCTGGTAATTCTTGATTTTTCATTGGTTTTCCTCCAAAGATAAACTGTCAATGACAACGTACTGAGATAGATCATAGTTTTAGATTGAGAGAGGTGAGAACACCCCAAAGTCACTTCCGGCCTGGTCGAGCAATGTTTTTAAACTGACATGCATTGTCTTACCTGCACCATCTTGGGTACTCTTGATTCAAAGGGATGGCTCATATTTGCATAGAGGCCCATCTCCCCAGAGGAGCCATTCAGAAGCACTGAACACTACAAAACAAAAGAGAGCGAGAAGAGCGATAACGGAACGCTGCGATAAATACAGGGAGAACATTTCACGTTCGCACATAAACCAGCAACCAGAGCACTACCTGGCAGTCCTGCTGATTGATAACGGCTTTGCCGTGAGTGAGGTAATGAAACTGGTGATCATTCACCCGCCTCCAGCTCACGCTTCCCTCCACACCCACAGAGGCTGGCACCTGCAGCTGGGACAGTGGCACAGTATCCAGGCAACACGTTAAAAACATCAACATGCGTCTCCAAAATGTAAGTTTTAGGCACACGGTCAACAGTAAAGGCTACCATAAAGCTACAAAAAGGCTCATTTCAGGCAGGCATGGCAGTGCATTTATGGGCATGTGTGAGAAATTTTATCCGAATACAATGTAAAAATTTTGAGATGAATGAAGAAAAACAGGAGGTCATACATCAGAGACCTGGTGGGATTCATTCTGTTGTGTGAGAGACAAGTTGTTATTCATCTCCACCGTAAAATACACTGACTAAGATGAGTAATTATATTACAAACAGCATTTTTTACATCAACGGGGCCCTTTCCCTACCTGGAGCTGATGCGTGAGGTTGGCCTTCACGCTAATTTGTTGCTTGGCTGAGTCCGGCTCGCTGAACTGAACCTTCCCCTGGACCCACAGCACCTCCTTCTTCTGAACACGAAACACCCCTTGCAACTCTCGATGTGACTGTATCAGCAGCATATGCACTTCAGAATACCATACACACTTGAATTCATTCAAATTACTTAGTATGTAAAGCCGCAAAAGGTTAATAATGGAAATCTACTGAAACATTAGCATCCAATGGGAGGCTGAAACACGAGCATCGCATGTGAGTTATTTTAAGTACCTGACCGTGGCTCAGTGTCAAGCACAGCTCAGAGTCTTGGGGTAGGGCAGCAGCACTGAACGGATGGACCAAGGAGGAGCAGATCTATGTGTGCGCACAATAACACCCACACAAACGAACACACATACACACACACACACACACGCACACACACACGCACACACACACAAACACACACACACACACACAAACATACACACAAACACACGAGCACACACACATGAACATACACACGAACACACACACACACACACACAAAATCCCATTTAAAGAAACACATGTATGGGAACGCACAGAGAAGAATTAGTATCTGGATACTAGAGCTGTGATAATCTAAACTCACAAATGGCTTCTGAAACTTGTAGCCCATGGTAAGAGTGTGCAGGAGCTGCTTGTCATGCTGAAACAGGGCTTTGGACACCAGCGTGTAAGTGCCCTTCTCAAGGTCTATGGTGAAGGTCTCCTGAAGGACCAAGCTCTGAGGGAGAAACTGGAATGGCTGCCTGTAAATCAGGACAAAGATGGAAATGATCATAATCATCACCACCTCTATCATCATCTATATCATCATCGTCATCATCATCATAATTCCTACCACCACAATTATTACAATCAGCAGCAATTTTAGCAGCAGCAGCAAAAATAATATCATCCTCATCATCACCATGATCACCATTTTATCACCACCATGACCAGTGCTTCCTCTCTGTCTCCCTGTGTGTGCTCCATACTCACCTGAGGCGAAGCATGGCTCTCTTCTGGTACATCCACCAATCCCTCCTCAGCTCCTCCAGGCTGCCCTCCATCTCCAGCTCTCGGCCTGCTCCCTGCGGCTCAGACAGCTTCATCTTCAGCGTCACGTGCCTCTTCTTCAGCTGCTGTGTGGATCCAGAGCGTTGGGTAGAAGAGCAGTGATGGTCAGTCATTTGTGTTTCAGAGATTTCGTTACATTGATTAACTCATTCATTCTTTTTTTTTTTCATTTATTTCTCTATTGCAGACTCCATGCTGGGTTCACTGGTGTGATGCGAAAGATATATTCCTTTGGGGATAGAGGTTAGTGTGTATCCACTGGCAGTGCAGGTTCTACCTTATCCATCAAGCTGAGGCTGGTGGAGACGCTGAGGTTGTGCCGACCGCACGCAGCACTCAGCTCCAGGGTCTTGAGCTGCCTGGCGTCGCTCAGGGCGATCTGGCCCTGTGCAGACTCCGTCCAGGCGGAGCTGAAGGAGCAGGAGGCCCTCAGCCCTCGCTTGCCCTGCACCCCATAGGCCCAGGCCTGGAGCAGGGAGAGTGAGACATGAGTGTTTCATAAACTGACTTTTCTTTCTTTTTTATCACAGCCTCTTATCACAGCCTCCATCAGTCCCAGTGGCCTATTACTTACTGAGGGTGTGATTAGTTTGACTGCAGTGTGGTTTGAATGCTCTTTTACCTTCAGAGATCTAAATGTTGATTGTGGTGGCATCACTTGCATGCAAATAATGTGAAGGCCACTTTTATTCAAAACACCTAATTTTTATTTATTTATTATTATCTATTTATTTTATTTTACTAGCATCAGAAAATATGATCTTCATAACCTTTCAAAAGCCAAGATTTTACACACATAAAACTTGCACAATAAACCATCATTTGTAAAAGACACGAGGAGGTAAAAGATGGCTACCTTCAGATAGGTGACAGTGGGTGTAAAGATCTGCAGTCTGGCCTCCTTCTCGCCCCTCCGGTCCTTGTAGAGCCCCTCCAGAGACAGGCCCTGTATGGCCACCAGCTTCCTGGTGGTCAGCTCAGAGCTGAACTCCACTGTGCCCCTCTGCAGCTGGTTTAACTTGTGAGCGCAAAACACATAGAGCCAGGGTGTGTCCATGTTAAAAGTTCCTGGACAAAAAAAGGACACCAACAGGAGTGAATCAAAGAAATGAGAAAGAGAGATAGCTCATTAGCGAATTCCATATATGATGAGAGAGAGACAGAGACCGAGATGGCCTGTTTAGAAACAGAAGGACTGGATGGTTGTGCTTGTGAGTCCTGCTTTATGTCTCTAAGGTTAAGGGTTTAGGTTTTTCTCTCTCTCTCTCTCTCTCTCTCTCTCTCTATCTCTCTCTCTCTATCTCTCTCTCTCTCTCTCTCTATCTCTCTCTCTCTCTCTCATACATGACATGTAAGTATGTGTAAAATGATGGGGGAGTGCATGACAGATGGGAATGTTTATCACACCTTCATATTTCCTGAGGGAGACTTTGGAGATGAGCTCCTTCCAATGCAGGCCCGCCACCAAGGGCAGGTGGTCATTGTAGTTAACCTTGAGATGAGTGCGGCTCTCTGCCTTTTTGCCTTGAACCCGAGAATGAAGTAGCTGTGCTCTGTAGTTCATATCTCTATCAGGGACTTGCAAGGAGAACTGTTGGAAATTGGATAGAAAACAAATTTTATCTACATGAAAGAAAACTTATCTTACTTGGTGAGAGTCCAAGTAAGTCATCCACAGAGGACGTCTCAGGACAATTTAATATAAAAAGATTAGTTGCATGTATCACTTTTTAAGACACTGAACACCTTTCACCTCTCTGCTAATACTAAAAGACATGTTTAAAAAAAAGACAACACACCTCCAGTGCGTAGCTGGTGAGGCCATGCCGTGACTGGTTCCTGACAGACTGGCTAAGGACAATCCTCTGCTTGCTGGCCGCCTGGTCCCAGTGCTTCCCATAGCTCAGGTCCACAGAGGACACCATGTGCTTGGCACTGCGCTCATGCCTGAGCTGGAACTGTACAGAGTATCAGTCACACTGAATCATTGTAGGCAACATGAGGTCAGTAGAGCACACTGTTGTGTGAAAGTTTAAGGCCATAATAGAGGAACATGTTTACAAGCTGTAGGAGTATGGAGTTCTGACTGAGTAGTAGTCAGGTCTAAACAACTGCAAAAGCACATGGTGCCGGGGTGACATAGGATAGGGTAAAGGCAGGCAGTTAGGATGACCCCAAGGGCCCAGCATTGACAAGGGACCTCTGTAGGCCTCAACATGATCATGATCAACATTTTTGTACTAAAGAGAAGTATTGTATTTATTGTATTCTTTGTTTGGGCTGAAAAAGGTTTAGTAGCAGTCCCTCACAGGACAATACAAACAGAACCAATGCACATTACGATTTATGATTTATAAATAGTAAACTTATGATTTACTATATTAAACTTATATCACTTTACATTCAGTTGTAGCTGCCACCCCTAGTGCTGTGTGTGTGTGTGTGTGTGTGTGTGTGTGTGTGTGTGTGTGTGTGTGTGTGTGTGTGTGTGTGTGTGTGTGTGTGTGGAGTGACAGTACCTTATGGTTGACTGATGGTGCATGGGAGCATTGCAGCTCATGCTCTGCAGTCATGTGATAGGTCTGTGTGGGCACCATCTCTCTCATCAGGCTCTGGGAGACGTGGCACTCCTGCCTCAGCTCTCTGGCCTCTTCTGCACGGGAAAAACATCCCAAATTAGCAGATGACAGGCAGGCAACCGACCACAATCTACCATCCAATAGCATTTCAGATGAACAATAGGACCTATTATTAATATAAATGTGATATTGAAATACAAAAAAGGTTTATTTTTCTAGAATTAAATGTGATGTAATATTGCTACAGTGGGTATCTGAGGGTTAATGCAGTCAATCCTGCATGAGTAAAAAGGTTTTTGACTTGACCCCATTTGCGAGAGCATATATGCTGTAGGTTTTGTTTGGATGTTATTCAGATCCTCTGCGGTTGCCATTAAAGCTATAAATGTATAAAAGACGTGAAAAATAATGACATTTAATGCAATGATGTAATTCTGGTGAACATACAATGGAAAGTTCTCATTGGAGGTATTTGTGGAGGATATTATTACAGTTAGGCCTACATGAGTCACAAGGTTTTTGGCCTGATGACTTTTGTAAGAGCATGTGTGCAGTGGGTTTTGTCTGGATGCCATCTGAATCCTCAGAGGTTCTTATTAAAGTTATAAATGTATTAAAGACATAAAAAATAATGACATATTGTGCAGTAACATAAATCTGGTGCACACACATTGCAAAGTTCTCATCCGAGGTACAGATGAATAAAAGTGTGTGATAAAAAATAATCATACACATATATACAATTGCATTAAAGTAAAATCACCCACATTGCATGGACTGTATGACAGCCGGAGCATCCAGCGTTCACGTCGATTCTCGGATTTCATTATTTAATATCATTACTGAACATAATAATGCTGCAATAACAACTTCCGCAAAGGACAAACTTAATGGAGGAGCTCCACTGTGTACCTCTAAGCTTTGACAGCCCTGACTTTCCTCCTCCTTCCCCTCTCATTTCTAGACTTGTATGCAGTATGTACAAATATTTATGGGGTGAGACACTATGTATATGTCGCTAGGCTATAATGTCCTACCTCGGAGGCCGTACTTGAGCCTGAGCGCGGAGCTCCACTGTGGGCCTGTGTGCTTCAGTAGGCCCAGTATGCGGCCCCCCAGCAGGCCTGGCAGCAGCAGCTCGGTGTCCACAGAGTACTGCCTCTGCCCGCCATCCTGCCTGCGGTCCAGCTGCACTGTGGAGCACCAGGACAGAGCAACAGCCAGACTCCTCAGATGACGAGGGGGCGTAATGGCCAAAAAACCACATGATGACAAGCGCTGATCAAAATTATATTGTTTTGTTTCTTAAATGTTCTCCACATGAGGAGGACAGAACTCATTAGTGCATGTTACATAAAGCTCATTGTGCAACACTTCAACTTTTGATATATAACAATGAAACCACCAATTTGTCACACAAGCCTACAGTAGCATGCCGCTGAAAGCTAGATTTTGGAATTTAAACTGACAAAAGATCCTAGGTCTTCTGCAAGACAGCACACAGCACACTGCACTGCACTGTACCTGAGAAGGATGCTGTGTCTTTGAAGATGTTCTTCAACATGGCTGCCATGCTGACCCTCCTGTCGAGCCCCTGGGCCATGTCCACAGACAGGATCACTGGGCGGCCATGAGAGGCCCCTTTGGCCTCCAAACGGTACTGCTGCCTCTTCTCTGTGGGGAGGTTTGAGGTCTCCATCACCCCCTGAGCACAGAGGGAGTGGAGTGGACTTTATAATTGAAATACGGTCAAAAGTGGATTTCTAAGCATCTAAAGCTCATGTACTGTACCCTGCCTGATGTAATGCTAAATATCAGTTCAATATTATATGTCATGATGTCTGCGCCTAAGAACAAACTGAAGTGTCCCCCTCTACTTAGGTTCAGGACATATAGAATAACATTATTTTCATACCATATGCCATAACATTATACTCTATTCCACCATTATTCTCTATATACTTTCAAAAAAAAAAAGACGCTTTGTTTCTTGACTAGGCGAGGGATGATGGCAATGCCATGTTTTCTCACCTTAAGGTAGTAGTGATGCACATGATCCATTAGAAACTCCAGTTTTGCAGTGTGCGTATTCTTCACATGGTCAAGCTGTCCTGTGAAGGTGTGACCACAAACATAATCAATCAACCTCACTTTATCACAGAACACAGAATAAAGCTAAGAACACATAGGATTCTGTGAATGTGCTGTCCAGTGTTCCACGTATCAGCACAGTGCAACATGTACTCCTAGACTAGATCCCCTATGGCCATGTGTCCTGGGTGCTATTTATTGCCTGCAAGTAGTTTTCAATAAAAGCGTAATGTACGTTCAAAACGTAATGTAATGTTACATGATTTACCGTAATGTAATGTAATGTAATGTAATACCACATAACAAAAACCGTAAAGTTGTGTAATGTAACACAGTGTAATAACATGTAGCACAGTGTAACGTAGTGTAGTGTAATAAAATGTAATGTAATGTCGTCCAAAAATTAGTTATCAACAAAGTAGAGACAAAGCCAAGCCGAGTAGTGGTAAATGACAAAACCTCCGAGGTTTATTGTAACGGATCCGGGAGCTTAATACAGCGTGCACCTAAGGCTGTGACCATACAAACTCAAAGATAAGGGGCACATCGCCCTCCTTATATACAGGTGTGATGCCTTTGTTTCGTGTGGCGGGAGATCCGGGAGATCTGGTTGGGGGTGGGGATACGCGTTGCAATGGAAGCACGCCCCAACATACATGCATCTTTGATTTTTCTACTACAGTAACATAATGTAAAGACCTTGAATGAGGAGGCTCTTCTGAGGGTGGGTGATCCTCAACACAAGCCTTCGCTGGCTCATGATGAACTCCGCTCCCAGATCTCTAGGAACACTAGACTGGGGTGTCCTTAAAGACAGGAGCAGGTGGACCTCACGGGGTAACCAGGAGTCTCTCTGTGCGACATATCATATCAGCAATGGTGGATAATTAGCAAAATATAGTCCAAAAAATTGAGTTTGAAGGATTTTTCTTTTCAAGCTCATACTAGTGAATGCTCTGTGTTACCAGTGGCAGGGAAGTGTAAACAGCTTCAAGCAGGTACTGATGGAGGGTTTTATCGAGCTTCACAAGCCTCAGAGACAGGTTTGTGGGCCCGTGATAGAGGAAGGCCTTTCCCACAGCAGACTGAGGGTGGGACGCATCATAGCACAGCTGCCATCCAACCAGCTTGGACCCTTTAGACCAAAGCATAGGGTCGCTCAAAAGTGGCATCAAAACACACACGCATTAAATTAGGTTCGTTATGACATAATGATGTAATTTTGAAACAATTCATCCCTTTGTTAACAATCAAACACAAATTTTCCTGGCCTCTGAAGAGAAGAAAAAGTGCGGTGTAAAATATTTGAAAGTCTGAAATAAAAAAAAATGTTTTCTATTATTCTATTACATAGAACTAATTATTATATTATATTATATTATATTATATTATATTATATTATATTATATTATATTATATTATATTATATTATATTATATTATATTATATATCCTGTATTCTTATGCTAATATGTTATTGTCATATGTCTTGTTAATGCTTGGTTGATGCAACGGAGTGAGGGAAGCAGGAGGTAGGCACTCACATGTCTTCGGAGAGCAGATTGTTTTCTCAATCAGATTCCTTGGTGAGGTCAGCTCCTCTCTGATGTCACCACTTAGCCTATACATTCCTAAGCTGTGGAGACATGGGAGACATTTCCTAGTCCAAACATTTCTCAGTGTGTGTGTGTATCCATGTGTGTGTGTGTGTACTCCCTTCTTTAAGGGTGCTCTAAGAATGAGAAAGCAGGACAGTCCCAAAGGCTGTCACTGGGGGTGAGGAAGGCGGTGGAGGCATCATAGAATATATAGACCATAATAATATTACTGAGGTGAGGAAATAATATTTTATTTCATCAGGGCCACTACAACACCTCTGCTTCTATTTATTGATGGTCATAATTTAATTTACTTGAAAGGTACGTACAATGCAACGCTAAAAGGTGACAGACATGTTGTTAACTAATTTTTAAATAATGAGTCAATACTGAGTCTAGAATCACAGTTTTAGCGACTACCTGAGAGAGAGAAGATCCATTGATTCATCTGGTGTGTTGATGGTCATTTTGAAAGCCTGGCCATTGTGGAGCTGTATGCTTCCATCCAGACTGCCAGAGGTTTTGAACCTAGAGACCCACTCAAGGCCTACCTGTCCAAGGGCCCCATCTACTCCCATCCTGGCTGAGATTCCAACCAGGAAGCTAATTTAGGGAAGAACAAAAAAGACGTCAACACAATAATCAAACCTTGTTTTAAAATCTCTCTAACAGTTTTTTTTAAATTAACAGTTTCTGTTCAAAGCCTTACTCTGGTTTGACATAACCAGCCAATAAGAAGGTGGTCCAGTCTTTAAACTGTGCATTTCCTTTCACCCGAAGGGAGAAGAGAGAAGAAACATTGACTCCCAACTTGATGGGTAGGCCAGACAGAGACGGCAGGGCCAGCTCCTCGGCTACTACAAAGGACCTGTGGTGAAGCTTCACTTCATGACCCTATTGCAGATGAGAGTCATAGCAGATTAACAATTACCAATGGTTGTATGAGGTTTAATATGGAAATAGAAAATGCCTACTCTGTGCTTTTGTACAGGGACGGAAGACCTCACCTTTAACAGTTTCACAGCTATCTCTGCAGCTCTGAGTGACAGCTTGTTCATATGATCAGAAAAGTCATCACAAGTAAGGAAGTCCAGCTCATTCCCAAATATCTTCATGCTGAACCAGCACCTAGGCTTTTTCTCTGTAGATTTTTGTCCTGAAAACTAATGCAATATTTGCTTTTCAAATTGTATAAGACAGACAGACAGACAGACAGACAGACAAGACAGAGGGATGAGACAGACAGACAGACAGACAGACAGACAGACAAACAGATAGTAAAAACTCAGTGTAAAATCTATTAAGGATTTCCAGTCCAGTCCCACCTGAGCTTTGGCGTGTTTGAGTAAGCTCTCGGTTTGGCTTTTGCACTCCTCTCTGCTGGTCTCTCGGTCATGGCCCTGGCCCTCTGGTCCCGCTGCGTTTGTGGCGGCCCTCCTCTGCCGTGCTGTGGCCTGCCTCGGCTCTGGGGGACTGGGCCTCCTCGGCGGCCCAGCTGCCTGTCCCCTCAGGAGACCCATGATCAAGGGCTCCATGTTTTCTGCCCGAAAGTCAATCTAATGACAGACACGTGGTACAACAGTTTTATCAGACTGACATATTGGACTGCTTCTTGATATATCAGCTATTCAGAATATTTAGGAAGGAATTTTGTATTTATATATTATATTATAATGCATTATTATACTCGTTACTGAAGGAATTCAGACATAAGAAAGAAAAAAAATGCAGGACAAGTCAGGTTCATTGTCCTTAAAGTAGCTAGTCTCTTACCTCCATTAGGTTGAACGCTCTTCCAAAGACATGCACTGTCAGATTTGTCATCAAGGATCGTGGGAGAAAGGATTTGGGAGAAAACACCAAAGCCCCCTCGACATTGGCAGCTCCTATGCCTGTTTATGAGATCCGTTCAAAATAGGTTACACTTGGGTAGTATTAGTATTGTGACATGGACTTGACAGATTGAGATGTTAAGTGTCCATGTGTGAAAGCAGACCTGTGTCTATGGTGGAGTCCATGAATGAGGAGTATTTCCAAGCCTCCGCTTCAAAATTCCTGGTCAAAATGTCATCAGGCATTGACTGCAGCAATGCCTGCTTGAGTGGGTCTTCGGTTTTTTGGATTTGCATGAGGTGACTCCACACAAATGCCCCCACTAAGAGACCATTGGGGAGCACACAATTACAAACAAAATGAAAGAAGAAAAAGAAAAACAACAAAAGAACCACATGCACGGTAAAATGAGAAATCTCAGGTGAGTTAGGACAAAGACCTTGGCTTGATGTCTCTCTCTCGAGGGTGGATCTTATTACTCCAAAAACCTCCGGGTTGGCACAGCGCAGAAGCTGCTGGTAGGCCGCTATCCTGACCTCTGCGTCCTCCTGGGAGGACTGGTATGCCAGCAGTAGCACTTTCCTCTGGGGGAGAGAACTTGTCTGTCAGTGAGGGCTGTGGCCTGTGCTCCCTCACTGAACACTTGAAAGCATTCCTCTCAAAGACTAACCAGTCTTTTTTTTACTCAGACAAACAACTACTATTTGAAATAGTGCAATTGTAACTCCACAAATATAACCCAGCACAACATGCTGTACCACACTCAGTGTTTAAAAAAAAGCCATTGTGACTACACTGACATTAGCATTGCAGGGGATGCGTCTGAAGGCCTGGATGGCAGCTAGGCGTAGCTCCAGAGGGGCTGAGTGGTTCAAAATGCAGTCATTGAGCTGAGGGATGAGGTCCACCGCTGCCAGGCCAGAGTTTCCCATCGCTTTTATTATCAGCAACATCTACAACCAGAAAGAGTGTGCCTGTAATATTATTATCATGACCATCATCATAGTTTCTCACATCGCTGACCTCGCTAGGTCCAAACTCATAGGTTAAGGCAGATGCATTTTCATTTTATTAAGCATTGGTTATTTTCAATTAACACTGAACAGTCCCCTATGTCATCACCTGAGCCCAAATGAAGAACTCATTGGCGGCCTTATCACTGATATGGTTTCTCTAAAAGAGTAAATACGGAGAACACTTACTCTGGAGGGGTCTTGGGCCCTATAAGCCTCCTCCAGGCTGTATTTCAGTTTTTGCATGTACTGCTGGACCTCAGGGATCTGGTTGCACTGCATATGCTCCTCCTGACACAGGCGATGGACCAGCGCTGATCCAGCCAGGACCAGTTTGGGTTGAGCCTCTCTGGACTGTAGCAGACTCTGGAGCAGATATAATCACAAGTACATGGCATGCCATTTTAGAGACCAACAACAATCTTGGATTATATTAGCAAAATCTCAAAGTTCTTAAAGTTGCTACACTGTGAAATTACTCATCCTCCAGCAACAACACATTGACTCTGACAATAACAGTGGTGTTATGAATCATCATCAGCATGAATCATTTTGTAAACACTGACCCACAGCCTATACTTTGACTCACATTAATGGCCCCAATCATAGCAGGGGAGGGATGGCGCGCAAAGGCGAAGGCGGTGAAGAGCGAAGATGACTGGTCCTGCTCGATCTCTCTGGACGAGAGGAGCTCAGTCAGGAGGAGCACGCAGCCCTCAGAGCCACATGTGAGGAGGCCATCCATCAGAGGTTGCCTGGGACAACAGCAAACTTCAGTCAGTCGGCGCAATATGTGTTTGTTAATGCAGAGCGACTCGTGCAGTGATCCTTTACTGTGCTAACACAGATGTGGAGAATGGCCCAGCCTGTTTGATTTTTGCAACGTCAACAGTGATCATGTCTGACCATGTTAAGACACACTGAATGAGTGGACATTACTACCAGTGGACACTACTACACATCATCATAGTATGTTGCACCAGACATTTAGCCATTGTAGGGTGGTGTGGTTTATGTGTAATAAATAAGAATTCTATACAGTGGGTAATAGTAGGCATGTGGCAGGACATGCTCAATGTGTTGCATTTCTCACTGCACTTGTACGATTATTACTATGTGTCGGTATGCTGTTATAATGTAAATGTTGCTTTTGTAGATGCTGCTGTGCTGACCAGTCATCACGGCACTTGAAGGAGGCTTCCTGCCACACCTCCCTCAGCTGCTGCAAGGTCAGAGCCCTCAGCTGCACCACCAGATTAATGAGCTGCTCTGACTGCTGCAAAAGAAGACATACACAAGAGAGGACAACATACAGTAACCACACACATAAATATCTAAAAAATACACCAGTATATACTAGTTCAGAACATATTACAGCTAATTTTATTTGTGTTACGTCCCGTGTGCACGGCTTGTCCGCTGTTTTGTTTTGAAAATGTCCATCTCTTTTCTTGGGTGTCAGTTCCCCTAGGCTGGCCCATAACATTTGTAATAGTGGTCTTAGACTGTAGCATGCTAATCAGGCAAAAGTTGGCTTTTCTAACCTGTTGCTGATCGCTCATATGGGTGCACAGCCTTCGTACAGTGGCAATGGCATCCTGTGTCGCAGATCTCTGTACTCTGGCAGAGTTATCCATTCCATCTTCAAATATCAGGTTAGTCAGGTATCTGGACCTTCGTTTGTCTGGGAAGGATCACAAGATACTACAAATATAATTTCAAGAATCATTTCAAGACATCTTAAAACAGCAGGAGTTGAACCAAAACACAGTCCAAATAAATTTCCAATAGAAAGAAATTAATCTTAATATCTTAATAAAGTTAGCTGTATCGTAGCTTACACACTCACACTGTAGTCAACAACTGAGTCTTACCAAAGCCCAGAGGTATGTTCTCCAGGGTCCTGAGCATGATGAGAACTGATACAGTCTTCGTCTGCATTACTCCAGACTGTCCAGATGATGAAGATGCCAACAAGGACACTGTCTCTGTGCAGTTCACTTTGTCCATCACATTTTTGGGCACATTTTTGCCCAAATGCTGAACACACTCGTGTTTCATAGAAAGAACCTGGTGGGATTTTACATAAACAAAATTAAAAAAAACAACACACTGAATAAAATCCAGAGCGATTCTCTGCAATGACTAGCGTACATAGCTGTAAAGTACACAGTATGAATGGCAGCATTTTGGCAGCATGGCCACATATCTTCACTAATGTTTGTAGTGCATTAGTGTTTGCAGCTGTAGGAAATCTCCCCATCCCTCCCCGTGACTTACGTTGTTTTCTTTCAACGCCACGGAGTGTCGCCAGAACTGAGTAATCCTGTGGTGGTGACACTGCTGCAGGCTCCGTGCCTTCACCAGCACATTCCCCCTCCTCTCATACCGGCTCATGCATGACCCATACAGGTCTGTCTGCACAGGGAACAGTAAGATTGCAGGTATACCCTCTCATGATCACATGCCACTCAATTAGTGTACTTGATGTATTGATACACAACTATTTAAGAGCAAAGTAAAAAGTAAACTTCATGTTCGATTCTAAGGGGATTGGTTTTTGTTTCACCATTTTATGTTTAAACTAAAAGCATCTAGGCTGGCTTCACATGCATAGAGTAGACACTACATGCAAAAAATGTCACTCTAATTATGCAGCGCTTGCAGTGGTTTGTCCCAAAGCTTCCAAAGCGACTCCAGAGGGCCGTGCTCGAGTTACTCTCCAATAACACCCCGACACATGTGTTTGGAGCCCATGTCACAGGCTGGTCCGCCCGAGCCCCGGGGTCCTCACCTCTTCCACCATCACCCGGGTCCCCGCGGAGTGGGAGGTCTGGAGCATGCTCAGTATGGCTCTCTTGATGTTGAGCGCCCACACCTGCTCTCCCTCCTGCGGGCACAGCGCGGTGACCTTTCCTTCCTGAAGGGAGAACCACAGGGGGTTCTTCTCCAGCGACTCCCTGGGAAATCAAAACACCAGATGGGGCGTCTGGAGCTCTGGAGGCAGCTTCCCAGAGCATCCGCAGTGCACAGATGGGAATAGCTAGCTGCCCTGTCCTATCATTCAGATCTGTTTCAGAGTTGTTCTTTTCTTTGAAATGACTAACTGAATTTCATGTGGATGTATTAGTCACTAAACCAGATATTTTTTTTTTTTTCTCAGCTCAATCTCTCACCTCACAATCTTGAGCCGAAGCACAGTGTTTTCTCTCGACGAGGAACCGCGCTTCAACTGGGGATTCCTGAGCTGCAGTGACCATAGTAACAAAATTCATTTACACAACCCAGTGGCCTAGATCGCATTTAGACGACAATCACATTTTGCAAAAATGAATAATTAGTTTCTTTGAAAGGTGAACTAACCTTCATTATCATCATTGGACAGTTGGGAAACACATCAATGTCCACCACACAGTCCAGTGACAGCTGGCTGCCCATGTTGGGTTGGGTGTGCAGACCCGTGCTCATAGTGGTGCTGTACCTGAAGGTGTGTCTGGTGGCGTGCTGATGATCCATTCCTCCAACCACACAACACAATACATTAGGACAGTTATTTCTATTCTTCAAACAGCTCAAAATAAATATATTGTTATTAAAAGTGAAGTGACCTTTAAAGACATTTTTTGGAAAATAAGTGAAATCTTCTGAAGAGCTAAATCAGAATCATTAAACATTTTTTGTTGTGTAATTAAATTGTACTACTGTTTAAAAAAATGTGGTAAACTAATTAAGTAAAATATAAAGACCATACCAGAACAGGTAGGGCTGCAAGTTTCATCCTCCTTTACGGCATGGTCTACCCCTAATAACACAATATAAGTCAGCATAATCTCTCCTGGGATATGCTCATGTATTAAACTCATTGGAAATTTCCATAGTACTGTGCCAAAAGATAAAATGACTAGATTACCATATTTAAAAATATACAGCAATATTTACAAAGAAGAGGTATTATTAAATAATTGCTTCTACCATACTACGCCACTAGCAAAGGTGTTAAACAGGACATTCCATATATTAAAAAAAACATATAATGTACTTTTTATTTTATTTTATTTTTTTTCAAAAATCACATTAACTGCTTCATATCAGTAGAATGCAACTGAGGCTGCTTACCGCTTGTGGTGGTAACGAGAAGTATGAGCATGAGTTCCCCTCCTAATTGTAATAATAATCCAGGAAACATTTTTAGTGCCACCGTGATGACCAAGAGCAAAGCCTACCAGCTAAACCTCAGCCCAGCACCAGCCTGCTGGGACATTGGAGCTCCACATTCTGTCTGGGACCTCTGGTGATGGTGGGTCCACTCCACAGACACACACCAGCCAATCAGGAGTGACCATTCCAATGTCCATCTGATGCGTCTGACCCTAACTTTCATCTGTGTTTTTTTTTAGAGAGAGAGAGAGACAGAGAAAGAATAGTAAAAACTACTGAAAATGGTGAAACAAATCAAACACTATTCTGATATTGAGAATTTCTTCATTTTACTACCCTTCCAATATAGTCTAATCAAATATTTGTATAATGCTCTAATATAAAGCCTTTTTATCAGTCATTTTTCCCATATTATTGGAAAAACACATGGCCAAAATTAAATAAAAGGAAGAAAATGTCAGTTACTGGTGGTACATGACAACTATGTTAATGAATTTGAAACAACACTGACAAACTTTTTGGGGTCTGTTTTGTACAGACAGTCATGGTAACATGAGAACCATCTTTACAGTGATTTTGATGGTGTATAGTCATGAAGAACAGAAAAATACCTAATGAGCACAACTGCCACCTTCACAACATGCTCTCACTATAAACCAAGGCTCTGCAATTCCATAAAAATGTAAGAAAATACTTAAACTGGACCTCATCTTCTTGCAATTTGCTGAGAGAGACCTCTAGTGGGTGTTCTGTTGAAGGTGTGACCACCATAGTGATGGTTGTTATGACCACCAGCGGCACCATGGCTATGTCTTGGGCAAAGAAAGAAAACCACAAATCCTGATTGTTTTGTGTGCCTGACTTTTTTAAAGACATGTTATGTTCTTATGTGGCATGCACGAGAATGGCCACATATATTTGATGTAAAAGCTTTGGAGGAATGTGTAAAAAATGTATTTTCTGTAAAATTACAGTGCTGCTTATAGACGCAATTTTATGAAGCCAAAGGTTCCAGAGGATGTTGTGATCAAATCTGACACCAGTCTCTCTCAGCCCAATTATTACAAAAAACATTATTGTATTTAATATTTTTTACCAGGACATGCTTAATATTACAAATCAAAATGTAGCATCTCCGTTAATGCAGCTTCATGACATAACTGCACCACAAGGAACATAATTTATTGTGCAATACATGGTGAGTTATATTTGCGTAATGTTACACAAAAGCTGTCCTCTGCTGTGAATGAGTCAGTGCCGCCCTGGGACAAAATTTCACACCATCTGGTATTGTTCTGAAGAATCTGTTGACTTAGTGTGGCAAGTTGCATAACATTTTGACAATTACAACGCAAGTTATTGGCTGTACAGTAATTGTGAACTATGAACTATGCCTTAAATATTAATTTCACTGTGATCAGATGAATACCCTTGGACTATTTTATAGGAAAATATGGGACAATGATTATGCCATATGGGTTCGATATGGGGCCCAAGTGTGTTGTTTTGTTCTTGAAAGTAAACGTGTGTTGTTTTAAACCATATGATTCTGTAGACAAGCCAAATTGAAATCTTGTAAAATCACAGCATCCCCTATGGACTGAATTTCATTAAAATTGTGTTTCTTTCTTCGCACAAGGCATATCAACGCTGTGCAGTGTACATACCATGTGGCACTAGGCCAGTTTGAGATTGTTGTAAAACAAGATGCAGCACGTTTTACTGCTCTACTCCCTTAGCAAGGAACTGACCACAGTGTCTATATATCTAATCAGCACTGGGACAGAGAACGTCAGAGAATGTCAGGTTCCAGCTTGTTCTCAGATAGGCAGTTCTCACCATGTCCGTCATCATCATCACCAGGATTCAGAACACATTATACAGCAGTAGAAAGGCTTATATTGTGTTCCCTGCGGTTATCAGCACAAGGTGAATTTCACAGTAGTTGTGGGTGAAGTGCTTGAAAAAAGACAATCTGCCAAGCACCTGCAATCTTCTGCAAACCTGCAGGGGCTTGTGTGTGGCTGCTGACAGGGAAACACTGAAGAAGAACGAGTGAAGACTTTGTGTCAGGAAGTTATTCGGCCTCACCAGGTTTAATTAATTCCGTGAAAATGCACGCCTCGGCAGCTGTTATCCCTTACTTGGTGTCAGACAGTCTGTCCTCAGCACGACACTACAGCCTGATAGTCTGGCCTTGGCCTTGACAGGGGATAAAAAGTTCTCTGCCTCCGTACATCCCCATGGCATTTGGCGACGATATTCTGTTAAGAGCCGCGACAGGTGATACTGTAGCACTGTTTTTATTATGACTCTTTCGGACCATCCTATCATTTAGGTTTCAGAGTTCTTTTTTTCTCTCTCTGGTTCATTGGGTGCACAGAGATAAGACCCCAAGGTTATTGAGTGATGAATAGGGATTAACAAATGCCGTTTAAGGTTTCCCAGAGTTCTTTTTTTTTGTTTTCTTACTCATTTTTTCCTAAGTTCCATACATGTTCTCGGGAGCCAAGAATCCCAAATGTCAGGTCTAACCCTTTTAAGCTACCTGTTGGCATATTATTGCCACAAACAAAAAAAAAAAATTTTTTCATTCGAAGCAAATGTCCTCCAAGAAGGCCCATGAAGGCAGAACCAATGTGACCGTTTTAGCTCCTTTGACAGTTTTTCATTTTTATTTCAACTTTAAGCATGTTCTGAGGAGATAGTTTATTATTTTTTGTAGGATAGCCGTAAGACATCTTCATTTATTCATAAGACATTCTTCTTCTCACAGAACTTCCTATACACGAAAACCCATGACATTTTGTACATCGGAACGGCTCCCAGGGACAGAGGCTTGACTCCCTAGCGCCCCTTTATTGACTTAGAGGCCTGTGGTCAGCATAGTTTCAGCTACACTCACCCAATTTGGAAGGTGTCACTGTTGGGTCCCAGCTAACTCCCCTGGCTTGTTAACCCCCTGAAAGATGACAATTAAGAGAAACGGCAGCAACAAGGTGTGTGTGTGTGTAAAACTGAAAAACGAACTGCTGGCACCTGACGAAATCCCCCAGGGAGATGAGGCTCACCTTGGCCTTGCTGTCAGGGTTCAGCAACTGTCTTCTCGGAGGAGTCCGAAGCATGTAGTAGCCTATTCCTCGTTCCCAGGGCTGTTCAGTTTTGTTTTTGAGTTGTCGTACAGTGTGTTCATTTACATAAAATTAGATGTATCCCCCAGGCATTTCCGTTAACCAATGATACCAAGGTGGAAGTGGTGGTGTGGCCGTTATCTATTGTAGCGTGTGTCTATTAGCGACTTAATACTGCGTGGCTAGCCAACCAAACAAAACAAACTACGTCGCTCAACTCAAGTCAAGGGAGAAACCCCTCCAGTCGAGGAGACCTTGCCTGCTCTGACTGATCAGGCCCAGAGTAATCTCTCCAAAATCCAGGAAAAACAATGATAATCTTCGCCTTTACCGCTCTCTTTTTAGCAAACTTCTCCCCACGCCAAACGCCATACACCGCCATACGCCTTCACCGAGCACGCAGGTGCCCTTAACGAGGTGATGCTAGGCCACACAACTCAGTGCAACCGGTGCCAGCGAATAAAAATAAAACAAAATGTGTCGTGTATGTCAGTGTACCTGGGTGCATATTTACATTCGTAACATCACCAAAACGACTAACTTTCGTGTACATTGAATTAGCCATGCCCAACAGTAAGTAAGGTAATTGTGGTTATATGCGTGTGGACACATGATCAATTTTAACGTACTTCTCCTAAATGGTTAATCAGATTCATGTCAGAGTTGACATATATCATGCCAAGATGTTTATGATAAGTAGTGAAGGGCTTTTTGATATGTTGTAGCCTAATGTACGAAATCATACAACACCACGATGCCTTTTGACCTTTTTATTCATTTTGTGGCACGAATGGCATTTCGTCCACAAAAGGTGTGTTCATTTGGTGCCATATAGTAATGTGCCAGACATTCACAACTCCTGAAATGTAATGTGTTGCAGAAACAGAGGTACAAGGGCCCATCATCACCATTTGAGGCTATATGTGTACTATATAGACAGAATCATAGGGTTTAAAAAAAAAAAAAAAAAACTTTTTTCCCAAACATTTCACACATTAAGAGGTCATGTATTAAAAATGAGCCCATGCATTTCTATACCCACCAGATTTTCCACCATTTTGTTAAAGTGAAAGCCAAAGCAAAATGAATCAGTCCGAGGGTGTTCTTCAGACTGCCATGAAATTTGGAGGACACCATCTGCAGTTGATGCTAAAAGATAAAAGTTATCAAAATATTTCTATTTCATCACACTGTATCAAAGTTTTAGGAGGCTTGACTGTACCAACAACATCTTTAGCCTTTACTCCGCAAACGTCTCTCCACTGCTGTGTTCCCTGCTTTCCTAATTGCATCTTCCCTGCAAACATCCCCTTCTACTTCTAGTCCTAGTCTGAAGAGACTATCCTCGTTGCTTAAAGGTCAGCTCAAAGGAGCTTTGACCTGATCCTGAGCTAAGCACCCTCTCTGAGCCTAGGAGCAGCACCTGGGACGGCCGTCTACATGTGAATTACCATACAGACTGGACAGACACTGAGCAGAAGCCACGTAGATGGGCAGTTAAAAGGGTTCAGTGGACAGTCAGAGCTCTGGTCAAAAAAAAGGGGGGGCACCAAAGTTATGGCACATGCTTTGTTAATTAAATTAAATAAAACATTGCTACTACTTCATATTTGGTGTCACACCTTGCAAATGTATAATGTTAGCACAGCTGCAGCCTTCCTGATTGCCCATAAGAAAGCATAACTATAAAGGGACATCCTTCTCCCCTTCAGCACTATTATGAGTATCATCATGTACTAATCAAGGACAACCAAGCTGGCTAATCTTGCAGACATGCTGTCATAAGGAGTGTGATTATCTGCAAAGAGACAAAACAACAGACTGTAGTTGTCTCTTGCAGTACAAAAACAATGTCTATAAGCCGAGGGTGAGAGGTAGTTAATGCAGACTTCACTTAGTACATAAATTGAGCTTCACTGAGCTAAAACTTTCCTAGTTATGATTAACTTCTCTCTCTTTCGTGGGAGAAATACTGCTGTTGTTGTTGTGTTGATTATACAACTGTTCTATATCACTGGAGTAAGCACTGGTTATGGTAGCCTGGGTGTTCAACTAGCACTGTGGACCACATAAGCTGGACCAAATAATGAATGCTCTCTCCTGTCAAGCTGGGATGATAAATAAGTGTTTTTGCCTCTCCTGTCAAATTGACTGGTGAATCTCTACAATACACCATGCTGCCTCTCCTTTGGTGCCAAACCATTTAAGAGTGAACCATTTTGTGTCTCATCTGATGTGCATCACTGTAATAAAAACCTGGTTGTAGTTTCGCTACCACTGTTTCCATTTTCCTGCGATATTGACACTATAATCACTTTCTAGTAATTAGTCTCTAATTCAATCAAATTATCAAATTATATCTGCTTAGCATTTTGACATACATCAGAGCTAGGATGGGGAGAGATTTCCTGGAGTATAATTACCAAAAACTAACTTGCAAACACTTGCAAATAACCCCAAATATGAATTACAGTTTCCCTTGACCTCATAGACACCTAAAGTATCATGGGGAAATTTACCAGTAGTCCCAATAGCACCTATTAATCTGATTGTCCTAGTATCAGTGTTCTTGCTATAACTGTGTGAAGGTGATACAGTTTTAGTTTTTGTTCACCACTTCAAGACTTCTACTGTCATTGAACAGTTGCTTGTACAACGAAATTAAACGACCTAATTAACGTAGTTAATGCATTGCAGTACGTGTGTGATACCTAAATAAATAAAATAAAATGATATATAGGTAGGCCTATATATCATCATACAGACACACTGAATAATTTACAAAATTCATTTACACTGTGTTAACCAAGGTTCTACATGTCACATCTGAATTAATGTCAGTTACCGAGCCTCCTCCCATCCTCAGGCTGCGCACCACGCCTGCAATGCGACGTCACTTGCTGCGTGTTTCCCTCTCCCAGGGGGCGTAGGTTTCACCGGCTTACGCGCAGACACAATGAAACAAGGGGCAATCTAGGACACCACGTTGGGCATATGAGAAAGGCGTCTCTCGGCAGCGTTTTTGTCTTTAATTTGGACGTTTTTTCGATCTTGATATCTACAAACAAGTGTGTATCTGCCCTATCTTCCGCGCTGTCGACGTTGGACAGCTAAGGCTAAGGTTACTGGACAACCATTTGGAAAATCTTTGAAAGGATCAGCGCTAGCCAGCGAACGAGGCTAACCGAGCAACAGCAACCACAGCATTTTGTTTGACAAATATACCATGTCAGTCTTTGCGTATTCGGATTATTTCGCTGCCGAGTGTCTGGTGTCGATTTCCAGTGGCCCTGTCCTCCATCGACCCACCCCGGTGGCTGCGGCTACCCAGGCCCCTCCTCAGGGCCTTCCACCCGGAGAGCCAGACGGGTCGAACGAGGACAGGGAGGTACGGGAGACCCTAAAATTGGAGGGGGCAAATATGATGTCGGTCGCAGAAATCCTGACGGATCTCCACGGCAAGTTCAGGCCCATGTCGGCCTATTCGGATAGCAGCAATTCGTCGTGCGGAGAGAGTGGGTACACCACGTTGTCCGACTCAACCACTCCTACCCCAACCATGACCCCCTCTGGCACCCCAGTTCCAGGACAGTACAATACCTCACAACAGATCTTCGGAGGGGGGGCATCGCGCTCACCCACAAAGCGTCACCCATGTACTTTCGACGGTTGTGATCGGGTGTATGGCAAATCGTCTCATCTGAAAGCGCACATCAGAACCCACACAGGTACAATTAAAACAATGGTGAATGTGAGCCAACGCAGTAGGGCTGCTTATTGCCTCCTTCACGCGTTTAAAACCAAGCAAACACTGCTACAAGGAAGCGCCCACATAATGCACTAGCAACACGCAACCCTTTGTTATAATTATGGGAAAGGGACTGGAGTTTTCATAAAGTAGCCTAGGCTAGTGGCAAGCCACGATGGCGTTTAGGGGACCTACATGTTCTACCACAGGGACGTTTTCCTGCTACGCAGTAAGCACTAGCGGAAAAACAAAGTAACGTTAGCCCATTAGGCGAGCAAACACTATCCTTTAAAGTTATGTTGACCATACAGTAACTTTGTTTGACTTTAGGTACTTGTTTATCCCCATTGGTGTGGTCGCCATGTGCTGCATTTAGTCGACCCGTTTGGATAAAAGTCCTTCTAAAAGACAAATTTATCCGTTGAATGAGGGTCGATTTTTTTGTCTTTAGCTATTTAGAGTGCCACGAGCAACAAAAGAGGGGAAAACTCTAAACTGAGGCCCTAGAACAAAGAAGTTTACGGACAAAGGAAGAAGCGAGGGAGGACCAAAATGCACAGTGACGGATCTTTCATTTGCATATGAAGAGATTTTGAGTATGAGCTGTACACGTGGGGTTGTGGTTACATTACGCAAGTTATTTGATCCGAGTGTTTATCACGCGAACCCGTTCTCCAGAGGCATCCTCCAGAGACAACTTGTACAACTTTTGAAAAAGTTTATGTTATTGTAAAGCCGACTGAACGGTTTTCAGTTCAAATATGGTACTGGTTCTTACATGTGCTCCTCAGTAGCATCCATCTCCCTGTTACCGCAGTGACGGTGATGCTCGCAAAGGCTCAGATATCACTGCAAACTGCAACGGTCCTGGTTCTTGCAAAAATATAGCATGAATGTCTGTGAAACAGTTTGTGCATGTGCTTGTGTCAAGGCTCTTCAGAGATATTAGGCATACATTTTCAAATATTTCTCAATATAACTGCTAAATAGCATCTGTGATAAAGTCTGACCATTTTGCTGCATATGTAAGTGAAGGACACTGATGCAGAGAGGATGGATTGGTGTTGTTTTCAAACGGTGTGCTTAGTGCTGTCTTTCTCTCCCCCCCCCCCCTGTTATCTCTGAGGTGAGAGACCCTTTCCATGCACCTGGCCCGACTGCGAGAAGAAGTTTGCTCGGTCCGACGAGCTGGCACGCCACACCCGCACCCACACGGGCGAAAAGCGCTTCCTGTGCCCACTGTGTGACAAGCGCTTCATGCGCAGCGACCACCTCAACAAGCACGCCCGTCGCCACCCCGGCTTTCAGCCCTCCATGATCAGCCGCAAGGCCCTGGCCCAAGGCGCTGGCGCTGGGCCCGTCGAGCCGCAGTGAAGCCCTCAGGTTTGGCCCGGATGGGTCCCACAGGGGCGGGGAAGAAGGTAGCCACACCCTCAGTCAAACCAGCTCATCCAGGCTGCCATCCTCTTGTTAGGCTTTCCCAACCCTGGGCCCTGTCCTAGCCCGCAGTGCAACCAACCACTTATGCTTTACAACACAGAGCCTCATAACTTTTGATGTTTCTTTTGACTCCAAAAAAACTCACAGCTGCAGGGATCTTATGTGCTCCTTCTGGCCCCCATACATGCCATGGGCTAATACAAAAAACGTCATGTTTTAGAGAGAGAGTGTGGTTATTCCCCCTCCACTAAAGCAACAACCAAGATGTGTCATGTACAGTCTAATTGTGTAGGACTGGTGAAGCTTCAGGGCGATGTGTATATTCCCCGTTGCCTATACATATATCAGTACACCTATATTAGCTCTGTGATATCTTTTGTTAAATGTGTCATAAGTGACAACCTACACTCATAGAAGCACATCTAGAAGATGTATAGTCCTAATGGCAGCAGACCCTAAGGCATTTAGCAATGACAAGAAAAAAATGCCTGTTCAGATGCCTGTTTTTGGAACCTCACTCTATGCAGGACATTTCCAATTGTCCTTTTACGCCTTGGCCATGCCAAGTGCGTAAAAACCAATGATGGTGTTGGTGACTGATTGTGAGTCTGCCGTCAAACCAGAAGGGTCACCTCAGTGTCGTTCAATGATGCTTCCCCCTCATTATTCCACATCCCACATTCCCTAGTCATTAGTTAGGCGTCTTGCACTCTTTAGTGTTGTCCCCTCTTTGTTTGTTTATGTGTCTGTTGGTTTTCTTCTTTTTTTTTTTTCTTTTCTTTTTTTTTTAAACTCAAAGCTTTCTGACTAAGCTAGGGCTTGGTGTTCTCCAGCACTGGAACACCAGTATGAGAAAGGTGCTCACTCACATGCTAATCAAATCACAAGGCTAGCTCTGATACATTTTTGGCAGGGCTGGCAGTTTCTCTTTGGTTTACGAGTTCGTCTTGGTGTCCGAGTGGCAAGCTCAGCTTTGCTATGTTTGTGACCGGTGGATGCACACATCCATTCAAACTGTAAACACATTTGGCCGTCACATAAAAGGGCCCACTAAAGTGTGGCTGTGAAGGCCTAAAATAAGCCTAGCTTATAAGTGGGATGGGGAAACACTGTATGCCTATGTATGTTTTTTTTTTTCACTGCAGAACTTTTTAACTTTAGTTTAAAATGTTTGCTTTTTACATTTATGATATTTTAAATAATAATAATATTTCTTGAATTCCAGTCAACACTCTGGACCTTTAGTACAGCCTGGCTATGGTTCTGAGTTTTGTGTTACTTTCCCTAACAATACTTCTCAATGTAGAGCAACTTTTTGTTTCTAAGAACCATGAAATGTTGGCACATGTAGCATCGTGTCTAATGGTGATGCAGTTTTTTTTAAATATATATACATGTATATATATGTGTGTATATATGTATATATACATATATATACATATATATGTATATAATATGTATGTAAGACCTTTACGCTTTAAGCTGAAAAACTAGAGATGTTATCACAAATACTTAAAGGAGTGAAACCTGTCAAGTTTTAGCCCTCATATTAGAGGTGACAGAATATACACTCAGTTAGGATAGCGCTGCTTGTGTACACGTGTGTGGGTGTTGGTGTGTGTTTTCGCGTGGTTGCATGTGTGTGTGTGTGTGTGTGTGTGTGTGTGTGCGTGTGTGTACGTCCCCATTTCTTTCATTTGCTAGAGATGAAGGGGAGAACAATCTTGTTTCTGCACAGGCCAGTCTGTGGACTTACACTATCTCAGAGAACAAAACACATCAGGAAAACTCAAAAAGCCTTAAATTGTTTCATAACTTACTTTGCACCATTGTTTACAGGATGACATTTTTCTACAGATATATAAGCCACATGGCACAACACAACTAAAGATATACACAAATGCAAGATTGCACTTTTCTTATTGGTGTTTGTTTATAAATGCTATTTGCCTGCTAGTGTGATAGGTTACACTGTTTAAACGTGCTTCTACAAATAAACACTGTGGAATTGGACTGAGATCTATCACAATAACCCAATGCTTATCATTATGCACCTTTGTCCAAGTGCTTAGTCAAGTGCAAGAAAGGGCAAAGAAAATTGGACTTGATTGTTGAATTTAGAGTTTATTGTTTTGGTTGTTTGTTTTTTTTTGTTGAGTGTAGCATCAGGTCATTGATATTGTAATTTTTTTTTTTTTTTTTTTCGTCCAGATAATTTCAAGAATTGGGTTTTTTTTTTAGCACACATTTCCAGAGAGCTATAGAAGTCTGGCCAGCACAGCACAGCAGTCTCTCATTGCCGGCTGTGAAAGCCTCCGAAGAGCACTATACACGTACCGTATGCCAAAAGTCTTCCCCTCTTCTGCTCTCCGGTTGTAGATGTCTTATCTGATACTGTAACAGTACATTGCATTGGATCACTGTTTCTCCGATTACAACTGTATCTGATTGACTTGAAAGCATGTTGCTTTGTGTCCATGCATAATGATGAACTGCAGTTTGCAGACTGTTTCAGATAACTGCTGGCAGTTATTCAGAGTTAAATGGCATAATGCCCTTGTGGAAATTAGCAAGAAATCAAGCCAGACCTATTTCGTTTGTGATGTGTGTGTATATGAACTAATGCAAAAAGATGTACCACCCCAAAATGATTTTTAGACGTTGACATGGATACCTGTGCATCAATGAACTAGACTTTTGTTATTCATCCAATTTGTTAATTTTTTTTCCCCCTGTATTTTTTCGTTTTTGTTTTGTATCTGTAAAACCTGTCTCTTTATGTATGGGGAGAGACTTGGCATTGCATCCATGTTGGACCTTCATGATGTTTACAACATATCTTCAATGACCAAGACCATGCTTAGTTTGAAACCAATGTCTACATCCTTTTTTTAACGGAGTAAGATGCATCCAAACTAAACTGACCCTGCACCACCCTGTTATCAGTGTCGGGCAGCAGAGCCATGGAGCAGTACGAGCAGCTCTGTACATGGGTCATATCCCCCGTTCTTTTTTCTTTTGCTGTCCATAGCATTGATTGTAGGCTTAGTTTAGGCCCCGTTAAGGGTGTATGATAGCATGCCGTTAAAAAGGCCAGGTAGACTTACAGATGATAAGTAGGTTGGAATTTTGCTAGCATTGGAAAGGTAGTGGCCTGTGACTGTCTTAGCAATGATGTATGCCCTGATAGTGGTAGACTAGGGAGAGTTCAGCAAAGACTGTTCCCAGCCCGTGATCAATCTTTGACTCGGTAGCCCAAGTATGAGTGTCATAGTCAACAGCCAGCTCACCTCTGCAGAGAACAACTCTTTTGAGAGTCTGCACCCAAAATCGGAGGTTGTGCGGTGGAGTAGTTGACCGTGTTGGGCTTTGATGTTGTCTAGCCTAGACTAGCTTAGCCTACCTTCTGTGCTGTATTCACCCTCAGTCAGCACCATGGGGCTGGAGTTCAGTCCTGAGTCTGAGTTTCCCTTGGAAACAGCGATGGTCTTTTTGGTCAAGGTTGATAACTACACTAAACAACTACAGATTACAGATATGTTTTTACAGAAAAATTTTGGACCTAAATGCTGAATCTGCTCAGGTGTTACAAATGCAAGCAAAACGCTAAAAAAAAAAACTGTTATGCAGCACCTAAGAATAAGCATATTTTGTTTCTTTGTATTCTTTTGGATTAATTTATTACATCCTATTATTTGTGTGATTTCAAGTATTCTTTTTTCATAGCTTATGTTGTGGTATCAAACAGTTCTAATAACTGATTTTTTGCCTCAAACAAAAACTGCCAGTGCTTTTTGAATAATAAATAAAAATATTAAGACTCAGTTGAAAAGTGAATTGTATTCTGTGTCCATTTGTCATAGCACATTAGCTTTTGTATGGTTATCGCAGTTACATCCTCCAGGATCAACCATAGATGATTAATTCATCCATGGTTGATCTATTCATTCATTTAGTCATCTGTTTATTCATTCATCCATCCATCCATCCATTCATGCATTCATTCATTGTTAGCACCATCACCAAAGCCTCACAGCACATATGTCTTCTCAAATGCCTTCCCAAGCATTAGTCACCCACTGTACAGTGTGTTGTTATTTTAGACTGACTGCATAGATAGATGTTGCTAGGTGTTTCAAGCATCTTGTTACTTAATTGTCATCAATAGCCTGATGAATCAGACCCTGGGGCCAGTCGGTTCTTCAGAAACGGGCAGGTGTCGCGTAACAAGGAGGAGCACGGCTAAATAATCAGGCCGTGTGCTTTGATGAGTAATGGGGATGCACAACACACAAAGAGTATTTTATACAGCACAAAGAGCATACGTTTAGTCTTATACTGGATCGTGTTCAAAGACAATTTCTAAAACCCTGAATAGTTTAAAAGGAAGCGGAGAAAAAAAAACAATTGCAATTAAATAATAGCTGAAAAGACTAGCTGAAAAAGCGTTTTTATTCTTTTGTCACTGGATGTCATCACTTTCATTTGTCAAGAATCCTTTTTTTGTTATCTACAAAACCTCCCTCAGTAGTCAGTGAGTAGTGCAGTATTGTGTGGAACTGTGTCGGCAAACTTCAGAGGACGCAGGGATGTCGTCAGTCCAGAGTGTGTCTCAATCCTGCCCCCTGTGGATCACACAGCACCTGTCGCCTCACAAGTGTGCGTCACATGTAGACATACATAGTTTAATTAACCCACAGCAGCACCGATGCACTGCCTTCAACCCCAACAGTAGTGGCGGGATTAAGAGATCACTGCTTTTCATTATCATCCTTTAAAGCTTTCTTTCATTTTGTTTTTCATTTTCTTAAAAAGTTATTCAACAAAAACGTCTCCCAGTTTGGATCAGAGTTCGTCCTGCTGGCTGCGGCTGCTGCTGCTGCTGGGTGTGTTTGCGACAGGAGGGCGTGGGTCGCCATGGTTCCGCTGGGCGGTCTCCCGGTCCCAGTCCGTGTTCACGCTCTCGTTGTCCCAGATGGTCGAGGTCTCGGTGTCGCTGGTGTAGCCTGGCTCGCCCGTGTAGTGTGTGGGGAACAGCAACAAGGGTTCTACAGAAAAGGCCTTGAGATCTCTGTGTTTGAAGTAGGCCATGTACTCCTCTCTGGACACAAGGACAGATGGAGAACATAGGGACATTAAACGTTAAACATATTCACATACAGACACAGATACGTTCATCTGGAAGTGCAACAAAGGATAAAGGGAGCTATGGTCCCTAGTTAATTCAAAACCTAAAGAGACTAATGTCGACTAATGTCAAAATGTAGAATTGAGACTAAAATTTGTATTGCAATCAAATTCAAAACACAAAATACTTGTTTCCCCTTAAATGACAAAAATCTGAGTATTTTGACTGTATACTATTGTCGGTGAAATTAGTATTTCAATTTAACATATTTCTTTAATATCTGGTGACATCCGGACCATTTTAGTAATTACTCAACATAATTCTCTCACATATAACACTTAAAGTACAACACGTCTTAACTAACTTTGGATGCCTGTCAAACATGATGGGCAGGAACTCGTCCACTGGCAGCATCTTGGGAAAGGGATCAGCTGCGAGGAGCTTCCGAGCCCCCCGCAGGGAGAGGGCGTATCCCAGGGTCCAGTAGGAGTAGTCTGGGTGCACCAGGTTCCTCACCCCCTTCACCCAGCGCTCAGGATCCTTCACCTGCAGCCGTTTGCGACCCACATAGCTAAAGGATAAAGAGGGGGCAGGGGACGGGGGGTGACGAGGGGTGACGGGGGGGGGGGGTGGGGGGAGTGTGTGTGTGGCAGACATGGGAAAGAGCTTTATGAAAGAGGCAAGATGTCCATTTGCATAAGCACCATCTGTCACTCTGAGAGAGCCCCAGTATGACTGCATACCAGCCAAGTGCAAAAGATTTAGTGCTAATTTGCATTTGTGCCTTCAGTATATACAGAAAAAAACAAAAGAAACTTAAATGAAAAATAGACAAGACATATTAACAAAACACACAAAAACATGTAAGTGGCAGAAGTGATGTTCAGTTTCAAAAGTAACATAGAGAATAGTGGTGGGCTTCTTTTAATATTACAAGGAAGCTGATGGAGAAATGATGGCTACATTTATGTATTAAGGTATCTCCTAAGTCAAAGTGAGTACGTATAAAGGTATCTCCTAACTCAGAGTGAGTACATGAAAAGGTCTTTCCTAACTCAAAGTGAGTACATGTAAAGCTCTTTCCTAACTCAGAGTTAATAAATGTAAAGGTATCTCCTAACTCAAAGTGAGTAAATGTAAAGGTATCTCCTAACTCAAAGTAAGTACATGTAAATGTATCTCCTAACTCAAAGGGAGTACATGTAAAGTGTTATCAACTGCATCTCACATGAGGTCCCAGTCCAGACCAGCAGCCTTCACGTCCTGCATGATGGTGAGCAGACGGCTCTTGAAGCGAGACTCAAACCTCACATCATCCTCCAGTAGCAGGACCTGCTGCTGTCCTTTATCCACCATCTGGGGGAGGGGGCAACACAATGCTTCACACAGTTACCTTAAAATGCTAAATTTCTACATCATACCTGACTCAAAGTTTTAAAATTACTGCCAAATGCTCATCCAGTGAAACGCCAGAACAGAGCACTCTTAGATGCTGCCCACTGGTCCTTCTGTACTATATATATACATACATGTACATATACATTAAACAAGGATACAAAGATACAAGGATACAAGGATGGTTTATTGCCACATGCATAGACATAGTGGGTAGAGTAGGACATGCAGTGAAATTGGTAATTGTTACTCTAAAACTGTGCATGGGGAGGGGGGAGTAAAGTGCATAGAATGCAAGTGGGGAATGGCTACCTGTCAAAGGGAATAGGTAGAACGTGGAATAAAGTGCACTTGGGGTGGGGAGGGAGGATTTACTTAGGGGCTGATGATGGGCTGTGTGTGTGGGAGGGCAGGAGTGTTGCATGTGCAATAAGGTTGTGTCCTGCGTGCTGTGTGTGCATGGGGGGCAAAGAGCATGAGTGATTATATGAAGAGCCATACTTGTTTCCAGATGTTGTAATGGCTGAGGAAACACCCAATCTCTCCTCTAGTCAGCACACGCCCAGAGTATGGGTCCTTGTAATCAGGGAGCATGTCAATGCCCATCGCCTCCAACTGAGAAGTGTTCAGGGCTCTGCAAGAAACAAAAGGGGGGAAAGGAGAGACAGAAGTCTTATTGAAAAAAAAAACACACATTAAACTGAAATGCAGGAGGTGCAATGTTACATTATGTCCAATGGCCTATAAATCATAGTCAAAAGTATAAGGGAATTTTATTGTCATTTTGTTCATACCAGGGTAAAAACAAAACCAGGGGTCGTTTCTCTGAAATCACTCAGGTTCACATTCATTTATCCATACATCCCACTATAGAAAAGTAAAAGTAGCTGGATAACTAAAGCAGTTAAGCAGTCGTACAGCAAACGACACAGGTTATATGCAAGCTCTTTTGTCGTACTTGCCATCCACTGCATCAGTCAGAGTAGCCTCGAGGCCCAGGACATCGAGCGTGCTCAGCATCCTCTCCCTGCGGTCCTGTCTGCGTCTCAGGTTGATGAGGTAGATCTAACAATGGACCGGTCAAAGAAACGGCACAAGCTACATTAGTGCAGTCATTATGTGTCAGTCACAGGATGTAATCTGTGGTGTGGGCTTGGGGTGGCTTGCTCACAATTTTTAATGCAATTAGCTGGATATGATCTCACAGAGCTATGTATGTTTTACAGTTTGGTTTAACTGTAACTGTTTGGTTTAATTCTGGATATTATTCATTCAAATCTAAACCTATGAGTTGTAAAGTCAGATTTTAAAGTACCATTGCAGATTCTGACAACTAAATAGTCAAAGATAATTGTGCCTTGTGTCAACTTGTGTGCGAAAATCCAGTAAGATTGTAAAACCAGTAAGATTGTAAGAGACGACAGGAAGTGATAAATGTATATTTACCTCATCAAACACCATTCTGTCCCTTTTTTTTGGCAAGGTGTGCAGGTACTGTGATGTTTCCAGGGTATGCTCAACTGAGAGGGAAATCACGAGTATCAGAGAGATTCATGTAAATGACATTGTGTTTCTGGGGGCTAGCAGTAACAACAAGTGTTGTTGACCTGTCATTTGCGTGACAATGTATGACCAGAATATTTTTTTACATGATACCAAATCTAGTTGGCAACAAAAAAAAAGACTTTTTTTTGCTATTCCGTTACCTCAGCAAGAATCTTAACTTAAATTATCTGGAGTCATTTGAAATTATTAGGTGAAAAGAAAATGAGGCAGAGATGAGAGTTGAGCAAGGGAAATAGTACTTGCAGAGAGTTATGCAAGTGGTTCTAGGTGGGAGGAAAAGGGGGTGTCAGACTCAATGAATGGGGAGGATAGTCGGCAGCATGAGGGAAAACGGTTAAATTCCGTCACTGCCGGTGGAATGAGAGGGGGAAACGTCACAGAAAGGTGAAACTTCTCTCTCCCCAGTGAGAGGACTGAGAGTGCATACAGAGAGACGGTAAAGGAGAGGAGAAAAAGAGAGAGAAAGCGGAGGATGTGAAGCATGGCCTGTGTACTGTATGCAAACATTACGTTACTTCAGAGCTGATTTACTCTACTCTACATTCAAAAGGAGTGTTGACACTTCAAGGGCTGTTGCTTTACCTCAGTTGATATTTTAAACCAACCACAATTAACAAAGTACTACAATATAGCAGCATACTTCGTTTCATCCTTGAAAGACATGCTGTATGGTGTTCTGTTGAAAGCTGATTTGATACAGTGTTGGTGAGCGATAAGGAAATAAACCTACTCAATGCTTCTGAGACTGTGTGCGAGAAGCTCTCTACTTCATCGGCCAGGGTGAGGTCAGGCTTCTGTGGCAAAGGCATATAGCCATAATGCTCTCTGTTAGACAGAAACATCTGAACACCTGTGTAAGACCACAGAGAGACAACAGAGGAATTACGGTCAACAGCATTATTATAACAGTCAGGTATTTGTTTGCAAATTTCTCACAAATCAGTTATGTTCATTTATGAATGCCATTTTTAATCACAGCTCGATATGTTTTTGACTTGCAAGTAGAGGGCAGTAAAGTCTGTGAATCTGGTTAAATGCTGTCGATATTAAACATTTGCCTACCATTTACATTTATTTTAATGTAATAAATTAAAATGGTAATTTTAACCATTTACATTGTTTACCATTTACATTTACTTTTTTCAGCAGAGACCAGACAAACAGTAATAGAATTAACAATGATGAGCAATAAGCTGACTGTGCCAAAAAAGCACTGGATCAGGATCATGGACCCCACCTCTTCACTGCCACTGCTGTAGCACGGCACATAGTGCACCATACTAAAAGCCAAATAAATGGGGGGAATCACCAAGGCTGCACCGTCATTACTCCAGACTCCTGCCACACTCACCTGCCTGTCTGGCTGAGAAGGAGAGCACCATGATATCGTCCAGCGTCCAGGCGTACAAGGGGTGGGCCGGGTAGAAGGCCAGGTCTCTGCTCGCCTTTCGCCGCAGGTCGACCAGGTAGGAGGAGTGCACCATGGGAACAGCGTGACACCCCAAACGCTTCCAGTCTCTGATAGGGATGTACTCCGGGGTGCGTTTGTAGTAACCCTAGCGACAGAGACAGGACAGACCAGTCCAGGAAGGCTATGCTGGTGAAACACATCAAATTTTAACACGTCACTTAAAAACTTTATTTGTTGTGAAATACTACATGCACCACAACTGAATTTATTCTTTCCTTTCACATTAGAGGTAAAAGAGCCGATATGATATGCACCTGGGCTGTCATGCCACACCAGAAATTGGAATAGAGAGTGGGGGTCTCCAACATGGGGGCCACCAGCGTCTTGTTCTCAGCCATCAGCAGTGTCAACACTTGGGGATTCGTCAGCAAATTGTCACTGTCTGCAAACTGTAAGACAATGTGTCACTCTCTGTCATGTGCAACTATACAACATCAGACCTTTATTATACATTTTTTGCAGTGTTGCTTCAAAAAGTACCGATGGCCTATTTAAAATGACATCAGAATATCTATGAAAACTTACTTGCTTACCCAGTTCTCCTCTGCATAACTGTAACTTGATTTATGTCCTCTTTTGTAAGTGGCTTTGGATAAAAGTTCTTGCTAAGTGCAATGTCATGAAATCTAATGTAATTTTTACATTTCATAGCAGGGGACTTTATGAACATTCTATAAAAAAATGCTACAAGAAAGTCTACAATTTCACACTATGTTCTTTGAACTCCAATATGCTTGAAACGTACATCCTGCAAACATTCCGATTCCACAGGGTTAAAGCTCACAACCTTTATAAGGTTGCTATGTGCTATGCTATGTGCACAATGCCTATCTTCTTGCAAAACCTGATTTGTAAAATGTTGAGCCTCAAGCACAGGGTCACATTTTTAAAAAGGTATCGTGCGAACAGATAGATGATCAGACAGATGATCCCCACTTCACAGAAGAAACTATGTACGAGGGCTCACCTTACTTTGCCATACGAAGCACAAATTCAAACAAAGTCAAAACAGTGTCAAGTGTTGAAACAGAAGCAACCACCATAAACAGAGTGAGCATCAGAAACTGGGAAGGTATTGGGTTTCGTGCACAATTTTAATGTGCTGTACATTTACAAAAGGGCGAGCTGCCACTGAGCGTAGTGTAAAAAGCCCCATTGAGGGGAGGGAGCCTGCTGAAGCAAGCCTGTGAAAGGGTGAGTGCTGGCCCCTCACCAGTATGTAGTCTGCCCACAGGGCCCTGGCTGTCCTCAGGGCTGCCTGCCTCAGCTTCAGCACATGGGTGTACCTGGAGTCAGACCAGTGCTTCGGGCCCAGCTCACCAAGGAAAGGACTGCAAAGGAAGCCATACCCACCCACTGGTTAATGCACATAGCTGTTTTTCTGCATTTCGCCTTGAGATATTTTAAGGCCAAAAAGGCCAAAAAAAAAAACTTTTGTATCAGTATTGTGTGGCTGTCGTTTTGCATCAGTATTGTGTGGCTGTCGTTTTGCATGAGTAATGTGTGGCTGTTAGTTGTTTTTTGAGCCATAAAGGTTAACAAGGCCATGCTGACCTGAAGACAGTCATGAGACATGATAATAAAGCAATTTAGTCAGACGTGGAGATCCAGGCTTCAGAAAGTAAAAACCCTGCCATATATTTGATCCAACCACTTCCTGAACCAGATGATCCTAATGAACACACAAATCATCAGACAAGTATAGATTCACGAAATAGTAAAATCTCCATGTGTAAAGTAAACAGGCAGAGGGTATACATGGCAGGGGTTTTCACTTTCTGAATCCAGGATCCCCACCTCTGTATCTATCCCTTTGAATCTGAGTCAGAATGCTCTAGAATTTCCTGAGTCATTCTAGAGCATTCTAGAGTTAGCTGGCATGTGCACACACCACAGCCTTACCGTTCCTCCTCTGCGGTCCTGAACTCGACCGAGTGGTAGAGGCCCTCCACCGCACTCAGCCAATCCTCCAGCATGGCTGTCGTGTTGTCCACATTGTGATCAGTCGCTGCCCTGCAACAGGCATGATTCAGAAGCTTGCATGTTAAATAGTAGGCAATGCTTTTGGGTTTAATGGCATTCTAACCTGTGGCTTTACAGCAATGGGTACTGTACTGTCAGTGTGGGAAACCATCTATATGGGAAGCAGTTTCAGGTAAAGGTAAACTGTTTTCAGGTCAGTACATACATTATGGTTCTTATGCTTATGGTCATCAACATGTCTATACATCTCTTCCGCTGCTATTGTGAAAAACTGTGTCCAGATCAGCAAATGGTGACCTGCACACTTTCACCTCTCTCTTTTCTGCACTGTCTACAACACTCAGCATTCCTGCACTGTGCTGTGACTCCTCTCATCGCTCTCCCACTCCACACCACTGTTTGCTTTTCTAACTTTCCTGCAGTGCTTTAGCCGGGTAGCGCAGAAAGGCTCCGATCTACTACAGTATTTCTTTTTGGGTCACATAATCAACCGCAAATAGCCCTTTTAAGTTTATCAATCATATACAGGAAATTAGAATAGTGTGTATAATATTAACTCTAAGCTGTAACTGAAATTTAAAAAGGCTTTAAATATTTCACTTTGTGTGCTATGAATCAACGTTGTATATGAGTTTCAGTCTTTGAAATACAATACAATCAAATAAATTAACTTTTCCATAAAATTCAAATTTATTGAGATGCACCTGTATTACATAATAGACAGGGGCAGGGTAGGTGACAGTAGTCTGAAAGCAACCAGCTGTTGCATGTCAAATCTTTACTCTGCTCTAGTTTGCCAGGGTTTTAAAGTTAAAGTAAGGCTTACCAGACAAATGTATATGTATCCTAAATGTTCTACGGTAGTGTCTAACACTAGATTCAATTTGACCTCACTGCAACAATGTGATTCTTCCTAAATGTTGACCTCATATTTCCCTGAACTCAGTTAGGAAAATAAAGGGTTGATGAAAAGTAGTTTTAGTTGTAGTAGGTGTTAAAAGCAAGCATCCAAGTAGAGTATTAGATTGAATATCAATATCATACCAGATAGCGATGCGATCCTTAGGGTAGTCCAGTCTGTCTATGCATCCCAGATAAAAAGGTAAGCTGTGCTCTGCATTTCGGGCAAGAATGGCAATCAACACTTTAGGTTTCAACAAAGGTGACTCGGGCCGAAGTGGGTCCACGTCAAAAACAGGCTGATTCGCATGAGTGCATGGCAGTCTAACCACCAAAACGGTAAATAGTAGACCCACACCTGCAGCCCCAAACAGCATTGTAATGTTTAAGAGCCAGTGCACTGTCCTCTGTCTAGACTACGAATGAGTGCGGTGAGATGCTGGGACGTGAGCATCCTCCACCCAAAAAGGGTGGTCCGTTAGCAGGCCAAAAGTTTATCAATGGCCATCGCCTACAAATACTGTATGGTATCTATACCATAGAGCATTTAATAATATTGAGATAATCCTAATGTTAATTTAATGGAAATTAAAATACCTTTAGCATTTTTATTGTCACTAATTAGCACTGATTAGCGTGGATGTGGTACAATTGTGTTATAGCCGAAAGCTACATCGCCGCTTTTTATTAATTAAAGTTTGCATTGCATATCATGATGTTCTTTTAGTGGCATATGTATTCCAGAATTCTACTGTCTATGATTCCAGCCGAGATCGTTTTTCCAAATTGCTCAAAACTTTAATAAATGCGTTTTTTTCCATGTAAGTGTTAGGCCTACATTTCGAACAATTTAACATGATTATGGTATTTTCGTAGGCAGCTACAATTACAATCTTATTTAAATTACTTGAAAAACAACTTTCAACAACTTTATAGCCTATACTTAATAGTCTGAATAGGTTTCGATAAACATAAACATACACAACATTACACCACAAAATTGTATACATGTAGTATATAAACTAACAGTTGAATAACTGTTGAAAGTATAAAATAAATGTTTCAAATGTTGAATGAAAAAAAAGATAGAAAGAAGATAAGGTTTTATTCAATGACCAATTTAATTGGGGATCTGAATCTGGATCTTCGCACCTCACTCATTTCAGTATTATAAAAGTCACTATGAGGCTATAGCCCCTGCTGGTGAGACGTAAAACAACACCAAGGCCTCCCTCCATTCTCTGGCCCATTCCTCCCTTTCTCTCTTCCTCTGTCTCTTCTGCTCATCCCTGTGGGCCTGCCACTTGTTCCAGGACTCCTCCCCTCGCTGTCCCCAGCCCTCAGCAGCTCCTTTGGCAACAGCTCAGGCCCTGACCACACAAAATCAAGTTATTAGACTTTAGTGATACATGTCTCTATCCAAATGACTTTATGATTCAGCATAGCATGAGTGCAGTGAGACAATACATTTAGGCGTCTTACATGGCCAGCAGTCATGGCTTCCCTCCTCCTGTTCCCTCACCAGTGGCCCTTCAATCTTTTTGCTGATGGAGTGCTCGGCCTTTTTTATTGGCCCACTGAAAAAGCCTCCTTCTCACACTCTTGTCCCTCCCCGTTTGTCTTCTCAGATGTAGCGGCATGCGGAGAGATGCAGGTATACTGCCCATCCTCAGATGCAGAGGCATGCGGAGAAACAGGAAGCAGGCGTTCTCTTTTTTCAAGCTCTTTTTCTTTCTCTTTTTGTGTGTCTCTTCCTTGTTCCTTTCTATGTTTTTGCTGGCACTCTCCTTCCCTGTGTGTAAAGGCTATGAGAAGGCTTTGTGTTATTAAGTCATTCATCTTCACCTCAAATTGCTCGAGAGCACCCTGCCGTGCCAGTCTAGGTTGTTTCTAGGCCTATTCAATCTGTACCAAACCTGTTCAATGCATCACAAAATATGTTACGTCAAGCCATATAATTTGGTCTGTATGACAAAGTGTCAGGAATATACAACAAAGATGTAACTGGTAGGCTAAAAGTACATGTTAAGTCCTTGTGGGACCACAGAACTTGATGACACCTCAGTGTACCATTTATCAGTAGTTTCAATAATCAAGATGCACCTGCTTATAAATTTAAAAAATATATACATTTTTAGTGGATATGTATGAATTTGCACATTAAGATTTCAAATTGGGCCACAATGTCATGTTTAACATATAGAAATCCTAGCTCTGGGTTAAGAAGACAGCAGAATTTTTAGCCTAGTCACCACTTTCATAAAGCTATATTGGCCACAAGAGTCACTGCAGTCTGTCATTTAGAAATGCAGCGGCTAGGTAATTACCCAATGATGTAACGTTACACTTGTCACAATGCTGAGCTTGAGTATATTTCCTTCCTCCCTACTATGCTTGGAAACAACAGTGTTCTTAATCTGAACTTAGGAGCAGAATGAGTTTCCCTTGTCGGATGGCACACACTACAGTCTACTGAAAATGTCTTGGACCCAAAAATGTTGAGTACCCTAAAGTTTTATGACTGAAATGGCATGTATAGGCCACAGGTGTCCAAAAACAAGAGAACTAGCAACAGGACTTTACCATGTCTAATGATACAAACTGGCTCTAAGGAGTTTCAAGTTGAGGCTGGAGCTGTAACACATTTATACTAACACCACTTTTTTTAACCACTAAGGTAAAATATGAATTCATGATCAATTTACAAACCAAAATGTTGGCCCATTCTAAACTTTTGACTAGAACCCTTTTTGCAGATATAACAGCTGTACACAGTCCTTCTTTTTGCAATGGTAATCATATTATTCATAAATTCCTTCCCAACTCTGTTGTAGACGTTCTCATCCATGTGTGCCACTTCTAGGTTGGTCAGTTTTCATCGTTTCACTGTCCAGTCCATCCCAAATCAGCTCCATGGAGTGTAAGTCCATTAATGACTGGAGTATCATTTGTACGGCTATTGACATGCGTTTTGGGTCATTATCTTGCTGTAGAATGAGCCCTGACCAACAAGGTGCATACAAGATGGGTACTGGTGCTGCATATTGCCGTTAGCTGTTTTAGTAGGCATCACCAATTTCAAACGCTTGATCACCGTCCATTGCTGCAGAACAGCTTCAGGTTATTAACCCTTTCTTATTAACTGGAATAGCCTAGGTCTTTTTGTATAATTGTATAGATGTAGGCTAAATTATAGGCCTTACTGTTTATCTCTGACAGTTCACTACTTACCTTTGTACCATTTTAAGCTATTCACTGCACTTAATCTAACATATATCTGTCAAACGTGGCGCCTCCTGCAAGATGTAGAGTGGCACGTGGGCCAGAGCTACCGTTTGCTGAGCTGATCAGTGACGTGGCAGCTAGTGTTAGAGCACCTAAGAGAGCCTCACTCCGCTCTGTGAGCTGCACCAATCTGACCTTGGGGTCAGAACAGCAAGTAAAGAGATAGCACATAGTTTGTGTGTGTGGTGCAAAAAAAAAAAATCCACCTTGACCAACACACACACACACACACACTTTTTACAGTAGTTACACAAACCCACTAATGAAGAGTACATAATGTTGGTTAATATATAGAAATATCCAAGCGTCATACCTCAAACTTCATACTGAAAACCTAGGTATAGGTTTAGGACATTTGGAGGCTGGATTAAACAGGTTACTAAAAAGTACAACATGTGGAAAAGATTGCATTATTTAGTTATGCCAAAAGATTATTTTTGGATATCAAAACATATCAGGGCTACTTCAAAGATCTTACATTCCTACATTCAGCACAACCTCTCCCTCTGTAGACCAACACATCACTATGCTACATTCGTGAAAAGTAAAAATGATTTATTTCCATATTTTGAATATTATTAATGCTAATGATGCAAATTTGGAAAGTTGTATGACTGAATCATGGTCACAGATGGGTTTTTGGGCATCACATGTGGACCATAGATTATCTTTGTTACAAAACTAGAAGGTAAATTATAGCCATTTCTGATTTTTAGTTCTTGCTAAATTAGACCACAAGTCACCTCCAACGCACCTGTCTTTTGTGCGCAAAAGCATATAAATACATATGCAGTTAAACATAATTACAACACAGAAATATATCTTACCAGAGGAGGAGTAAGAACTAAAATTATCAAGTAAATAATGAGATCTGAGTGTGTCCTCTAAAATATTTGTGTGCTCTCCTGTCAGTGTTTTCTTCCAAATGAGAGTTGACTTCAGTAGTCAGCAAAATTCTAAAGGTACTCAGTTCTAGAATCTTTAGTTAGGATTAAAAGGCAGAATACAGTTTGGCCCCTTTCAGATTGTTGGTCTTCTCCTTTTACTATCCACTTCACCTTGACCTCCTTGGGAAATGCCTTCCCCAAGCATTTATAGAATCAGAATGGCCCTTACCATTCTAATACTTCCGGGCCATTTAATTAGTATAGTAACCTTTTTAAGCAAAACACAATTCGATAGCAACTTTTGACAATGTTAAAAAAGTGGGTCGGCATTGTTAAGTGAGCAGTGAGTAACATTAGTTTTGTTCACGCCGATTTTACGAGACGGTGTTAGAAAGTCATACTCTGAATGTGAATAACAATGTGGACACCACACAAGGTTCACAAAATATTTCCAATTTTATTTACTTTAAGGCAAGGAGATGAATATGTACCAGGTCCATTTAACACACAAATATATAATTCTTTAAAAGGACAAAAGTGACAAAAACTGATGTATGAAAGTGCATAACATCCCCCTTCAGTGTTTCATTGTTCTTGCAACACTCTTTAACGTACACAGTGATTTAACATTGCTATGACTTTTTAAAATAAGACATGGGCACTGGGAATTTGGCTCAGTTGAAAAAAGGTAGTACCGTGTCTCACCCACAACCCAAGTCATTACGTTAGAATAAAGGCACCCCATGTGGTACAAAAGGTGGCTTCGTGCAGTGAATCATTTATTACTGGGACTTGTCATGGTGGAGGGCAAAATTGACAGCTGAAAAAGAAAATAAAGAGAGAGGGGGGGGGTCTTAGCAAACACACAAACATTTATGGACATTAAGTTTTTGGTGACAAACTGTGCTGGTCAACCGCTTTTTGATTCACAACTCTGGGTCTACAGTGATTGAAGCCTATCTGGGCAATATTACATCATATTTCACTATGATCTAAACCACTTGCCCTTGGTTTAGATCATAGTTGAGCAAGTAGTTATGGCTGGCTGATTCTTTGCTTCTTGTTTCTTTTCCTGAAGTGTTATGAATTATAGTTCTGAGAGGATTATTTGTTCAATGATTTTTTTAAATCAAAGTCTATACCTGGCCAGATTAATGCCCATAGCCAATTTACAATGGAAAATATGCTAAACTAGCACAATTTAAAAAGTTCATGATTCAATATAATTTATTACCTTACCAGCCAACCTATAACACTATGCATTATAGTGTAGGCCAAAAGCTAATGACTTTTGCATGCTTAAATTAGCTGCAAATGCCTAATAATTTTGGTGGTTTATGTGTTAACATGCAAATGAGGGAATTTCAGCATGACAAAGTGATCCACTAGCCATAATGAACACACTCAAGTGTGAATCACATAACATATTAATATAGCCATGTCTGGTTCATGTCAGAGTAGAGCACCTTAGCTGCAAAAGTAATCACCTCTGTACGGTATTCATATTTATGCCTTTTCCCCATGAAGACTATGCCATTCTGTGCTCCCTCCTATTAACAGCAATCTGTACCTTGCCTCCACCCCCCCTCCCAAATGATACCTGGGACTATGTGTATGGGAACAGAGAACAAATCAGATTGTGAAACTGCACAACAAGTTCCACTGGTGTCCATTACTATGGAAGACGCAATTACTCAACATCTTCAGGAACTGCTGCATCATTCCATTGTTCTACTTCCCTGTGCCACTAGAATCTTTGTGATATTCACATCATTGCCCAGATTGGCGTACAGTACCTTCTTTTGTGAGCGTTTCTGCAGTGTTCTTGGCCTTGCCCGTCAGATCGTGAACCATGCTGTCCATTGTCGCTTCATGTTTGAGGAAAAAAGGTCGCACCAAACGAGTGTAGATGACCTGGGACCCATTCCAGGATACTGGAGCCATGCACCACACTAGAAACAGACACTACAGAGGGCAACAGAGTGACAATGTTCTCAGTTCCAAAGTCCACATTCTGGTAGAAACACACACACAAGCACTATCGGGTCCACCGGTCTCTCTCTTTTACACATACAGACAGCATTTCACTGGGGTTTTCTGCTGGTCGTTTTAGGTTGTACAGTTGAAGCATTTTCATGTCAGGGTTCATTTTCAGTTTACTAGTTTTGGGCACAAGACAACAGCCTAGTATTATACCAGTAGATACACACAGGACAGTTACTGAAGCCAATATCCCTCTTTTTGAGCTTTAAACTTGGCATTAGCTAACAATATTATGCCAACTGGAAAGTTCAGAAAAGATGGCACTTTAAGATCTAATTTTGGGAGCTGTTACACCATGCCTTGTTGCACAATGTTAACATATTCAAACACAAAATGCCAAATGTGCAAAAACTGTGCTACCCTGTATGCGTTATATGTGGCGCAGGTCCTGTTATGTATGGAGACAAGTCAAGTGACAGTTTATAATAACTGTCCTACCAACTCATTCATTTGTAAAAAGGAAAGGATAACAAAACAAACGGGCATAAACCTTTGTCTTGTCTCACCCGCCACTCTCACACACACACACACACACACACACAGTCCTGTGCCTTACCTTTCCAGCATAGTAGAATGGAAACCAGAACAGAAAGATGTCCGAGAAGAATTCTGCCACACTGAAGAGCCCGTAAACCACCCAATATGTCAGCCACTGAGTGTCATCTTCTTTGTTTTTGCTTTCAATGGCTTTAATTCTATAAATTACAAATACATAGGTTTTTAAGAGCAAGTGGCGTGGTGCAGCATATGCAGTGTAAAACATTTGACAGGGGGAATGCATACATCAGGCCATTAGTTTACTATTACTTACGAAAAATAAGCTGGGTACATAAAACCAATCAAATTGCAGAGCAGAGAGGCACCATAGCCAAACACCAAATACAGTGCAAGGACTGCGGATATACCTGCAAACAAAACACAGAATTAAAAAAAATGCATGCAGCACTCTATAAGGAATATCACACATCACATATATTCTACCAAGTCACATGAGCTGCAGGTAAAATAACAGGATGCAAGATGAGCTGAACAGGACACCAGCGTTCAAACAATGTGTACAAACAGCTCGCAGCAGTGCCCATGATCTGACTGGTCTGATAATGACTTGCAGAAACTAACTCCAGGAGACTGACGTGCACAAATGGCTTTCTCCATCCTCACAGTCGTGTTTTGGTTCCATCCATACGCCAATAAAAGAGCGGTTTTCTTAAATGTAAATGACAGCTAATGTCCACACAAGAGAGCTGACCAACCTCAGTGGAGGCTGGTGTACAGAGAGAGTTCTACACCTCTCTCTCTCTCCCTCTCTCCCTCAAAGGGATGATGCCATTTCAACAATGCTGCACAACACAGTGTCAAATTCCACATGTATGCCAATGAAGGTGGTCTGCTTAAATGCATGTCTTTGCTGTGTCCAGCACCACTTTGGATCTAGTTTTGAGCAGTTAGTTGGATTACATGAGGAAGAAGCTGGAGGATCAGAGTGTACCAGGGGGCCTCGTGAATTTGCATAAATGTCATTCTTAAAATTTGTTTTTCCACTGATGGTATCTTTTGAAGGCCCCAACTCACATTACACATTTAAGTTGCTGCAACAACCTAACAGTCTTCTTAGGCCCAGCTTTTGCCAAGTTTAAGCCAAAAATCTTTAATCCACAAACACATCACCAATTAGTTGTTGAATTCGGTCAAAGAGTAGGCTATCTAAACATCACTTTGCCACATTGTATAGATAGGAAGAGGCCCATTTACTGAAGTCAGTCCACTGGCATTGTATGAACTTACTGGTGATTAAAACAACCCACCCACCTTTTGCCACTTATCAGTAAAAACATTTTATGCACTTGAGGCACTTTATTCATTTAGATAATTTTTTGCTGATTTATTTTTAAGTTTAAGTTTTCTTAAGTTGGTTTAAGGGTGTGGACAAAAAGTGATGCCACTAATTGTTGCTGCCCAAAAGCTACAATAAGTTTAAGACCCTGATTTACATACATGTAAACCAGTATGATCAGCATAGCTACAAAATAATTAGTTGCTCTTCAATTTGTGTTAACAGCATCTTAACACCATTTTGCCAACTCATGACAAGAATGTATCGGTAAACAACTAACCGAAGCTGAAAACAGAACGTGAAAAACAAGTTTTGTGGAAAACCATACCCATCACCTAATAACCGCTGAACACAACCTGCTTTGACTAAAGCAGTTTCTCGGATCTAGGTCCCTTGAGTTTAAGAAAAACACAGGTCTACGGACCAATTGATCTACCCCCTTTAATAAAATCACATTTAAGGCATGAAGTCAACTGAGCTGTCTCGCCTTGGCACTGCACAGATATGTGGAGACATGTTATAAATATCTCTTGAGACCAGCTGTTGGCAGATGGAAATCAGAGCCATTTCATATAGAGCTCTCCAGCCACTCCTTGCAGGAAAGGAAAACTGACCTTTGTCTTTATTACAGGTGCAGTGATAAAAGGGGTACCTGCAATAATGTTACCTTGACAACTGTAGCCATGTTATACTGACTGAAGAATTCTGGGGCTTTCTGTATGAGGGTAACTTCATGTATTTCCCTCAATAAGCTGTCTTGTGTAAATCTTCATTAGTGGGTTTGTGTAACTGCTGTAGAGAGTGCATCAAGCTATGGCAAGTCAGTCGCACACCATGCGTAAAAAGTTGAGCTACATGTGTGTCCAAAGAAACAGTCCACTAGCTTTTTTTTAGTCAGCCAAACTGAAATCCCCAGCAGCTTCGGTGACTGATTCGAGTCATGTGACGAAGCAGGCACCTTATATGCAAGAACGGAGGGCAAAAGTAATCATTAAATCGCTTTTAGACTTTATTTCCAGTCAAAAACGTGCTGTTGTCGAGGTTGTAGAGCGTAGGCGAACTAAATCTGCTGCTATTTGAAATAGGTGCTGTGGTTGCAGGTCCCTGTCTGGTCAGCCTATCCTATTCCACTATAAACTGGCTTTGCATAGCTCTGAATTACATAACTGGCTGAACAACTCCCAGCGTTTGCATTTGGTATGGCGGTGACCCTTATTTGAATTTAAAACTTACCTATAGCAATATACTCCTTCGCAATTCCGGTTTTTGACTCCAGCTTCTCCAACATGTCTGTGACTACATTTTTGTCCTTAATAATCCGCTCGTAAAATGCCATGTTTTCTTGTGTGGCGGACAGAACCCGTTACCTGAAATCAAAAATAGGTCAGTGTGAAATAAGCTTTCATGGAGAACATTTGAGTTCTTAACAAACAGTTGCCAGACAAATAACGACAAACCTCGATGCTCGCTTGTCCTACACAAACTTTTTCAGCAGGAGGTCGCAATAACCATATGCTCGCCGGTAATTAAGCATGTCGCGTCAGTCATGCGGGAGGAGCCATTGATAGTAGTGGCAACGTAAATGGGCGGCCACGAAGCCAAAATACAGGTGAACAAGGTAGCCTACTATTACTTACACGCCATACCCACTATTTCGATTATTACGTGTTTTCTTAGTGGTGTTTAAATGGATACTGGAAAAGAAACACTTCTCAGGGGATTGCCTGCCTACGGATCCCTTGCTTTAACGTCGTCTCAACACATGAAAACCAACTTTAGCATACTGACTTAAATGTTTTGATTTGTAGGCTACAACAGCAATACTTTGAGTTGGGAAACAAACTCCAGTCAAAGAAACCAAACAAACAACGAAAAAACAAACAAACAAAAAAACACAACAAGACTGTTCTTAGGCATTTGAAAAAGTTCCACCTGAGTAGCCTTAGGAGTTAAACACCTGTTGGTGCATTTTCATCATCTCCCCCGTTACTGGTTGACAGTCAAAGTCCGTTTTGGGTCGTTGTCTAGCTGGAAACCCTAAGACCACTAGTGGAGCCACAGTTTGTTGACACTGGTCAGTATACACCCCCACCCCAAAAAAATTCTGTGGTCATCACATTTCATGAAGCCATTTTCACAGTTTATAGGCTACATGTGGTAACAGAAAAAGCAAGGCATGCCCCAAAACATCTGTGAACCTTCACCATACTTGACAGCAGGCAACATGTATATTTCTTTCATTTTCTGTAAAAAAAAAAGAAAAACATTATCATCCCCTTAGAATGTTATAGATAGATAGATAGATAGATAGATAGATAGATAGATAGATAGATAGATAGATAGATAGATAGATAGATAGATAGATAGATAGACAAACGACAAGTTGCACCAAAAGAAAGAGGATTGTTTGTAAGGCAACTCATTTATTCAGTGTTGCTGAATTGATCTACCTTTTCACCAGTAGATGGCACTGCTCAGCACGAAAGCAGTTCACAGCGAATGGCTTCAAATAGCCCATACCTTTGTCTGAGGTGACTTATGATTTTAGCCATCCCTGTTGGTAGACTTAAGAGAGTAGGTTAAGGGCCAAAGAAAATGTAATTATACAATAACACTAATGATGCATGCTAACAGGATTCTAAAATTCAGGAGGGCATACTATCTTTGTTTTTATTATCTTAAAGATGAGTGCTTTTTTACATTTCCAGGCTGTCATTTTACAAAAAATAATTAAAATGTATACTATACTACTATACTAAATATCTGCTTTCTCCCACCTTACTTTATCACCTAACATGGCCTTGCTCATTACTGGAAAAATAGTCTTAACATCTTAACATCTTAAGCAGATGACACTAATCACTGTGTCTGTACTTATGTTCTGCTGGACCTAACCCTTACTCCTACAATTAAATAGACAAAGTCATTAACATAATCTTAACTATTGTAAACAGGCGATTTACATGTGGCCAGTGTTGCAGCAACCATCCTGTTCCATTCTTTTTCCTTGTGCAGCATTTTGGAGTCCTGATAATGTTTGGACAAGAAGGCGACTGAAATTTGGCAGTATTTTGCTTGGACCCTGCTGTTGCATGTGACCAACACGACTATTTAAAACCAGTGAGAACCTTTATTATACTCCTGCTTCTAGACAAAGTTGCACTGATACCTTATAGTTCCTGTGCAGCTCCATGTACAATGCTGGTGATGTTGCAGTAGAATCTATCAATAATGTTGGGACATTTCATGGGAGAAACATGTTTTGTACAGAATGAAATTACATTAAAAAAAATGTACAGAGAGTGCAAGAGTTCTCAGTGCATTGATGGAGCAAATTGTATATAGGAGACTGTTATCAGACTGTTGTGCATTTGCTCATAGAATGATCCAAAGACCCTTCTTGTTATGAATTTAAGACTAAGAGTAAATATGACAACAAACTTGGAAATATTTATATGGGTAGTTTAATTAATGTAAAGTAAAAGTTCCTAATGCAATTAATGACAATGAAAGTAGGCTTTTATTTTCCTGTGAACATCCCCCCTTAGTTTTTCTTGTGTGTTGCCTGGCTAAGCAACAGCTACCTGCATTATGGTTAACTGTCTGGAATGGCAAATGTCCCTCTATACCAGTGCTAGCAAAGCCTGGTCTTTTTGGCCTGAATCAGCACAGGGATTATTGTTGAACCCTGGGCGCATTTGTCGTCAGTTAGCTGTCGTCACAATTGACATGACACTGTAACATTTGGACACTAGCCTGAGGTGACATTAAACGGTCACCATAAAGGGGTAATACGGTAGGAATAATAGTGCAGACGGTTGGAAAAGTAATGGAACATGTTTGTTATGTTTTTATGTATGTTTTCCCATGTCCAAACAACATTTACACTTCGACAGAATTTGTCAAAATACACCATTTTTTCTTCTTAAAGCATTTGGCAGGCAGGTGGGTTACCCCAAGCATCATGGAGAACCTACTAGGGTTTTTCAGTGGATGTAAGCTGCCTTGGGTGCATCAGACTCTCTGTGTCATCTTACCATGACACTGGATTCTGCGTAGTGTTTAATCCAATCTGTTTGTGTACCACCTCCCTTGCAGTAGAATACAGTGAAAAGCTTTCTAAGAAACATTTGATTTTTACAACATCTAAGGTGTCTGGTTTGGTACAGTATTTTTTCATATGCATAAAAGATAGACTCTATGCTTTCATAAAAAAGTCCAAAACAACATGAACATAACATGCAGGAAATGTACAAAAATATAACATGTAGAAGTGTATTTTATATAGTGTTAATAGTTTTTTGTTGATATCTCTTTAGCTATGTTTAGTTATTCATAGGATGTTTTATCAATTCCTGTTCTGGTCCAAGAAAAAAACTAAGGGAAACAGATCCTTAGTCCAGGCACTTCAGTGAATTAAAAAAATCAAAAACACTCACTTTTATTTAATGGGCAAATGCATTAAGAATCACCAACGCGTATCGGCGTAGTGCATATGGTGATTCTATGGTGTAGTGCATATGGTGATTCTATGGTGATTCTTAATGCATTTGCCCATTAAATAAAAGTGAGTGTTTTTGATTTTTTAATTCACTGAAGTGCCTGGACTAAGGATCTGTTTCCTTTAGTTTTTTTCTTGAATATTACGCCCTCCATAAGCACCAGTGGGTTTTGAGGGATACTAGAAGCGCTCTACCTCCTTCTCTTTCCTGTTCTGGTCCCTTGTCCCTTCTGTCCAGGAGGGCCAGGAGAAGTAACTTGCTAACTATGCCCTTCCTTTCCCTGGAACCAGTGAAGACAATCAGACACACACGCCGACACACGACTCTGAGAAGAGTGACGCGGGCGTGCCATCAGAAATCCCATTAAGTCCATGACGTTAAGGCTGTGGGGGAGCATGGCCTTTGTCTGTGAATAGCCGGGCGAGTGAAATCCGCGTAAGACCAGTGTACGTTTAAGGAGGTGGGACAAACACGAGCACATCAGCCCCTGGGATCAGGACACGGCCCTCAGTGAAAAGACACGCGAGGGAAAGTCCGCCAGCTTTCACACGGGCTGAAAACACTGCCTTGGCAGCCAGGACATATAACAGGTCCTACCTGCACAGCTCGGTTTAATATGATACACTCAGAGGCATCTTGTGATTTGAAATACATTAGTGTTTGCCTGACTTGCCACATATTCACAAGGAAGAGGAACCTTCCTGGATTGTGAGCATTTTTGTATTTGTATAGTAAATCGTTCTGGGCAGAGTTACAAATGCAAATGGTGGGCCTTTAGTATGCTATAGTGTGCACCTCACAGTACTTAACCGGTGTTTAAAATGTGGTATTTTATGCAGTTATGGTACTCACAATGCCAGTTAGGTGTAATGCAATTTCATCTTTAGCAAATTTATATTATATTACGCCATAACATAACAAATCCACAGACATTCCTATTTCCCAGTTACAACAAAAACTGTTAGTCTGATAACCTGGTAGGTTGAGAGATGAGACACATTTAAAGTAAATATTTACAAATCCATTCTTAAATTACACAAATGAATGCTGTGACTGAAACTTAAAGACCCCCAGGACGCTTAACATAATTGTGCACATGTGAGCAAGTCTGATTTAAATTTACACTACAACTTACATTTTAAGAGCTATTTGATGCCATGAAGCCTCCTGCCAAATGATAATTCACAAACAGTTTTGCAGCATTGTGTCAAAACACCTCATTGTCAAAGGACAAAAAGTAAAACATATCTGCTATTTTTACTCCTAAATATGTACCAGCCATTAGTTCCATTCAGTTATTCCAGTGGGTATAGAGAATAAGGACACTTGTTTTGAGCTTCGTCAACGCTTGTCATCCTCATTGTTGGACTCACATGGCAAAACTCCTTGAACTCACATGGCAAAACAGCCATTCACAAAAGGCTATTAAACTCAACCACACCTCTCCATTCTGAAAAAGTCACCCGACTTACGAGTTCATGACATCTGTAAATCCTTGAGCTCCTGTTAAGTCTCGGCGAAGCACAGTGAGAGGACCGTTTCACCAGGAGCTGGCAGACAGCCCCCTGCGAAGGCTTAGACCTTCATCAGAAGAAGACTTTCACTCCTGCCTGCCTGCCAACACACACACACACACAGATAGACACTTTCTCCTGTTCTCGATGGATATCGAGATGGAGGGCCCAGGGCTTGGCGGCGGCGGTGGTGCCAAGGAAATATATTCGGACAATAATTCTCCACCGACAAGCCTTTGGAGGAGGATGGTGGAGGGGTTGAAGCGAATTCTTAGGAGGGTAGTGTCTGTAAAGGTCCAAGAATGGATAAGCGACTATTGCAAAGAGAACGGCCTGTTGACACTGTCTGTCCTGGCTGTGGTGTCTGGATGTGTGATTGGATACATGCTGAGGAGTCTCAATCTGTCTTCCCAGGTAAGGTGCAAAGGCAGCCAAAAGCTGCAGTAGTCAGTCAATGAGTTAATTTTGACAGGACCTATTTGATTTGGTCAAATTTAATATTCATGTTAACTCAGGGAAGGAGGTTATATGTTTTCTTACATATTTTAATTAAATACAAATGTGGACTGGTTAAGCAGTTATCTGACACAAGAAACTGTTTACAGTAGTCCTACCAGACACTGGTACGACTTAGACTTACTTTTATTGTCGATCAGTGTACAGCAGGTATAAACAGAATGAGACTTGACTGCAGTGGATTAGAAAATCACAAAGTAAACCACAGCCCAGTCCAGAGCACTCTATATAGCAGAGTGTACATATAATGTGTACATATAATACAGATAAAATATAAATATAGGATAAACATAAATATATGTGAAATATAAATACTGATAAAAGGTGAACAAATACACTATAAAAGTCAGGTACGTGTTTCAGACAAATGTACTGTAAAGTGCATTAGTAAAATATTCGGTCTGTAAAGTGACCAGAGCACAAGGTGGTCTAAGTAATAACAATGGGTTTGTACATATAACAAGTGTTCACCCAGAGTTTAGTAGTCTGATGACCTTGGTGAAAAAGCTGTTAGAGGACCTGGTGGTCCTGCACCAGGAATGCAGTGGAGCCTCTCTCCAGAGGCCAGCAGTTATTGTGCATCGGTGCATAAATACATCCATGCACTCTCTAAATAACTCTGAAATAAGGGATAGCGAGCCAACATTATACTATTTAGAATTGCATACTTATTCAGCAGCAGAAATTTGTTATTTTAATGAAATGATTCAGAATACTACAGTATGTATAGAGTAAATACACCATTGGTGGTGTTAATACACTGTGTTTCTTGCCATCAACCATAGTCATCATCGTTTGAAGTATTCCACTTACTTTATTGTGAGCCATCCCTGAGTAATAAGTCAGTAATTTTCTACTCCTACTGATTACATCTCAGCTTCTTCTTTTTCTATCAGAAAGTGATACGTTATCAATAGTGCCCAGTCAGCAGTTTATGGCTCTCATACTCTCTCCAACAAATCTAACAGAAAATTTTAAATGTAGGCTCAGATTTAACTAAGATGTGTAAACTGTGTGTGTAAGAAAAAAAAGTACTTTGTAGTGGGAGTGTAGGTACTGGGCTTTGCCAATGACTGGGCCTAGGATGTTTTCAAGGCCTAAGCACTGACAGCAGGCCCTGTACAGACACTCTTAATGTTATTATTATTAATAACAATAAGAATAATAAGGTGGGGCAAACTTTCTAGCCCGAGGTCATGTATCTACTAACTCATGGGGTACTTTAAATTGCCAGTGCATCTACTGGCATAGTATTATATGTCCTCCTGTTTGTTTACGTCCTCCCTTTTGTCAGTCGCTTTGGATAAAAGCGTCTGCTAAGTGTAGTGTAATGTAATGATGTAATGTAGTAATCTACTAACTCGCAGGGAACTTTGGATGGCCAATGCATCTACTAACTCACAGGGAACTTTAAATGGGCAATGCATGTGCATTGTGCAAAGCAAGTAAACGTGCCTTGCGTTTCCTAGGCGATGATCTACTTCTCCTTCCCGGGAGAGCTATTGATGAGAATGCTCAAGATGCTTATTCTTCCTCTGATCACATCCAGGTAATCAGCTCTACCCACTGCTTAATATACCATCACTTTTATACCAGCACCATTGATTCAAATACAACATCTAATTTACCAACACTATTCATTCTGTAATATACCACCTCTAATACATCAGCTCTACTCACTTATCCTGAGGAGTTATGGTTGCTCCTAGAGCAGTCTGTATATACATGCTGAAGTTCTTGGTTTAGTTTGCAGAGACAGGAATATAACAGTTCGATATTTCGATTTAGACTCTGAGGACCAAAAGGCAATGAAATGTGAACAGGTTCAACCACTTACCAAACAGAAACATATGATCATATCTCACAAACTTAATAATGCTTTTTTTTAGAGCTAACACTGTTTTACTATATGATCATATCTAACAAGCACAAGTATGTTTTTATTGGGGCTAACACTGTTTTACTGTACTTTACTGTGAACAGTCTTATGTCTGGCCTGGCCTCTATGGACACCAAGGCCAGCGGCCGCATGGGACTACTCACCATAACATACTACCTGTGGACGACCTTCATCGCCGTCATAGTGGGAATTATACTGGTTCTCATCATCCACCCCGGCAATGGCACCGAGAAAGAGGGACACACTGGATCCAGTGGGCCTGTAATGACCTCAGCTGATGCACTCCTTGATCTCATCAGGTGATTTGGCAACACAATGACGTCCAACAACACTGGCCCCTATTGTGGAGTAAACAATACGTTCCCCAAAGGTGGAATGTCTGTGTACACAGAGACAGATATTTGTATTTTATAATGGCATAGTCAGTTCCTGCTTTTTGTAGAATTTTTCAGGATACACTTTTAAAAAAGTGAAGCACAAAGCCGTCCTTTTATGTTGGTTTATATTAACAATACCATGTATGTTCAGAAAACACACATGGCATTGATAAGATAAACTAACGTAAAAAGATCAATGTAGCATGCCGCCTTAATTTCTTTAAGTTGGTTATGCTTCACTTTTTTACAGTGTGTGGGAGGCAAGAATGTGTTATTTTCCTGTCAGGGTGCTTGAGACTGAGACTTCAGTCTTGCATTGTGCATTAAGGGTCTGTGCTTTACCACTCGTGTGCACATGTACCTGTCAACCTTGCCTGACGTCAAACGGTATCCCTCATGAAAGATCAAGAGCTGAGCAGAGGTCATCAGCTTCACTAACGCTGTTGCCAAAAATGTCCCATCATCCACCCCGCAGGCCATTATACTGTAACACCCCAAGCCCTCCCTTCTAAGCAGAACATAATGTTTACCTGAACGCCTCGTGAAGAGACTGTCTTCTGTCTATGGGCTTTAGGCTCAACCTGTGGACAATCCAATTAGGGAGGCCCAGGATGGGAGTATTTTTAACCCGTTTGGCCTACAGGATGTGAATGGAAGGGCTACGTAATAGATGCACATCATCCCCCTAACAGATTTAATTGGATTTGCACCACAGGTCCGTGCATGTGGTGTGGGGGCTTTATAAATAAATTGACTTTTGTCACCTGCTTACTTCTTAATCCCCCAACACTACAGTGATCAGACTGGTTTTCGTTTTTTTTTTTTTCAACCCTAAACAAAGACCTGCAGAAACCTTGGATGACCAGCTCTCTCAAACACAGTGCATGTATTGCATTGTCTTTGTGTGTGTGAGAGAGGCATGTGTCCTCAGCTAACCATGCAAGGCAGTTATATAGTCTGAGGTGACTTCAGGGAAACAGGCCTGTTAACTCTTTCTAAATTCTAAACCCTGTCTAAATCTTTACATAGAACAAAGGATGTAATTCCCTGAGCTAATCCACACCCCTTCTCATGTATTGTTTTTCTCTGTTTCTCTTTAACAGGAACATGATTCCATCAAATCTAATTGAAGCAACATTTCAGCAGGTGAGCAAATCTAGAAATACTACCATGGCCACCCCTTTATGAAAGTGCATGACTAGTTCCCTATTGTACCACACATGATAACCCAAAGCGAGATATGTCTTTTCTCAATCTCACTACATCTGTAGTGAACTTTCTTCAATTGTTACTTTTAGGTATGTATAAAATTGCCATTAATGCCATTAAATTGGTAAGGCTCCAGGAGTATTTGTAAATGGAACAGGATATTACATTAAAAACTTTGATGTGCAGTTAACACAACATTGACAGATTGCAATGTTCAATTACAGATAGTAGGCTACAATATACATTATATGGTGCATAAGTTACTTGCCCATGCTTAAATAAGCATGCAGCTATCACAAACAATATTCAACCTGAATGTGACATAGAAGAAGGTTCCATTCATTAATTTCTTTAATTATTCAGATCTTTGGGTGATGTATGAAGTGGCTGTGCATAATTTAAGGCTGGGTTATGGCCAAAGGCTGAGGTATGATGGAGGATACTGTTCAACAGGGCTGGAAATTAAATTAAATTAAATAATTTGCAAAGTTTGCAAGTTTTACCAGAAAGAATTCACCGGTCACTCAACAGTACATCATTATCTTGTGTCCAAAATCTACCAGCTACTTTCATATTTTACCAGCATTTTGCTGGTGGCTGGTGCAGATTTCCATCCCTGGTGTACAGTAGCTTGCTGTTGAGCAGCTTGCTGTTGAGCAGCCTGGTAGCCTTGGGGCAAACAACAATGCTCAGGTTGCTGCTTATGGCATTATGATGTCACCTGTTTCTTCTATGAGACCCCTTAGAGAAATATAACAAGATTTAAATTGGCTGGAAAAGGAAAATGTCATTTTTTGAGATTCTAAATTGAAATTAAGTTAGTTATTTCTCAGCTGAAAAAAAGTGTAACTTAAGGTTTCAAAACATTCTATCTTCTCATTCTATTCTCATGTGTCTCCATTTATCCTAATGAGCGCTTAGGAGAAATAAAAATCACACAGGTGAAATTTAATTTCAAATGTTTCGTACCATGCATCTAAGAACTTTCTGTCCTCTGAATGTCCCTGCAGTACAAGACAGAACTGGTCCCTTTGGTTAAAAGCACAACAAAGGATTCCCAGGCCAACTACGTTTACATCATGCCAGACTACGAGAACCCCAGAATGGGTCACCCTGTCTTCCTGGAGATAACTCCCGCCCCTGAGATCAAGTACAAGGTGGCCCCAGGGAGCAGCAAGCAGATGAATGTGCTCGGAATCGTCATATTCTCCGTCACCATGGGTACGAAGGAACACTTTGGCATGGAACACTCAAGAGATCCCAGTAGCACCAATGTGTGCACCAAAATGAACACAAAGACCTTAGTTATAAAAAAAACCCTCTAAAGAAAATAGATTTTTCATCTCAAGGGGTTCATCCTACTAAAGTATTTTAATTTGAATAGTGTTCAAGTGTTAACCTCAAGAACATGGACCTCATGTCTAAAGCACACTTATCATTACATTATATTACACTTAGCAGACGCGTTTATCCAAAGCGACTTACAAAAAGGAGGACATAATAAGCTAACAGAGGTGTAGAGGAACACAGAGTAAGCAGACTACCCTCCTATACACAAGGACATGCATGTGCCTAAGTAAGTGTCAGGGACACTACAGACACACATACCTCTTACACAAGCAGACTTATACAAGCATGAGGCATCTAGAGAAAGAGTTGATTAGTAGTAGTTAGTTTTGTTAGGAAGGGAAGCAGTCTCGGAAGAGAAAGGTCATTTGTTTCTGTGTGTTGCTCCCACCTCAGGTCTGCTGCTGGGTAGGATGGGAGAGAGGGGGCTGCCGCTTGTTAATGTGTGTCAGTGCATCAACGAGTGCGTCATGAAGATCATCAATGCAGCAATGTGGTGAGTTTTAGTCACCTTCTTTCAGCTCAACGCAGTGTTAACATTGAAAAAGTAGACTTAACCACAATAACAACATGTTTTAGAATGAAACAGTGGCAAGATTGAGAACACGACAAAAACAGTGTGGTAGTGTTTTGGAAATCTTGGGATGCCATGATTTAGTGGCCCCAGACATGCTGTCACACACATGTCTCTATTGACATGCTGCCCTGTGTCTTCTCCAGTTGTTGAATTATATGGATAGAACATAGCTAGAATAGAATAGAATAGACAAACTGGTGAAATCCACACACCCAACTTTTTGAATAACTACAAAATGGAGAATGGCACAAAAGATAGGTCAGATGAGCCCTAATGAAAAATAAAAATAAGCAGTTCACTAATAACATTTAAAATCTTGAAAGGCATGTCCAACCCTGAGCATCACTGTGATATTTGGCAGCACTGGCTTATGATCGGAACTGTGTGTATATCTTCTCCATCTAACAGGTACTTCCCATTTGGCATCATATTTCTGGTGGCTGGAAAGATCCTGGACATGCATGACCCCGTGCACCTGGCTGAGAAGCTGGGCATGTACTTCATCACGGTCATAGTGGGCCTAGTGGTGCATGGGCTCATCCTCCTGCCCCTCTTCTTCTTCATCCTGACCAAGAAGAACCCCTTCAGCTACATCCGAGGCCTCCTCCAGGCGCTGGTTATCGCCTTGGCAACGTCATCCAGGTGAGCCCGTGTGCAGATGTGAAACGTATAAAAACCTGTGCAACTGATAAACCTGTCTTATTTACACATTCGGTGCATTAAAGGTTGTGTTTATTTAGTAGAATGGTTACTGAAAGTACAGCATGATTGGGCCTTTTAGTAAATCAGCATTATCGTTTACTGTTTACAGTTCAGCAACTCTTCCCATCACCATGAAGTGCTTGCTGGAGAACTGTCACGTCGATCGTCAGATTGCTCGGTTTGTGTTGCCTGTCGGTGCTACCATCAACATGGACGGCACAGCACTCTATGAGGCTGTAGCCGCCATTTTCATTGCTCAAGTCAACGAGTATGAGCTGGACTTTGGACAACTCGTCACCATCAGGTAATACACAAGAACTCTAAATAGGAAATGTATGACTATACTTTGACTGTACATTCTGGCTTCTGATAAATCTAGATTCAGGTAGATTCTGATTGTATGTTAGTATACCATATAGGCAATGGTTTAATTGCCTTTTGTAAGGAGGGGGAGCCCTTCTTCACTCACAGTGGTCAATATCTCACTTTATTGTATTACTATAAATACTAAAGCAGCTCTGGAGGGCTCTGGCCCAATTTATACTCTGCATATAGGTCACCGAATATGTGGTTCCTAACGACTGTAAATAATTTTCTTAATTAAAGGCATTATTGTGTTTATCTGCTCTGCCTGTGCCTCTATAGCATCACAGCAACGGCTGCCAGCATTGGTGCCGCAGGGATCCCTCAGGCTGGCCTGGTTACTATGGTGATTGTCCTGACCTCGGTGGGACTTCCACCTGACGACATCTCACTAATCGTCGCTATTGATTGGATCCTGTAAGTATCACGCTGTCACAGCCAGTGTCATCTCCTCTAATTGTAATTTGCTACGATGTGTATCATTGACACCCCCTTGACCTCGCTTCTTGGAAACTTTGTTCTCAACAGAGATCGATTCAGGACAATGATAAATGTCCTTGGGGACGCCCTAGCAGCAGGCATCATGGCCCATCTCTGCAGGAAAGACTTCCCAAAAAAGGAGAGGGTAAGAAGACTTTCTTTGTCTAAAGTATAGGCCTACATAGCCTGATTAAGACCTAAAGCTAGTCTGCATGTTCCCACCAAGAACCATACCAAAATAAAGTTAGATATTATATTTAAGTTACTGTCAATAACTTAATTGGGCTTAAACTATGCTTGCTGATACCAGAAAAAGTTCTGGTCCGGTCATAAGCAGTGGCTCTAGCACAGCTTTGCAAAAACGATTTATTGGCTGTATTTGGTGACAAAGTATTTATTAGGCTGTATTTGGTGACATAGATAATAAAGCTTATTGTTGTATGCAGGAGTATTGTTGGGCATGGAAATGTAAGGGTGATTTCTTGTGGCCTCCTAGAGCACAATGTACTAATTTAGGTTACATTGAGGTGATGTGTTTTTATATATCTCTGTAGTGTGTCTGTTAGCCTACAGTGGAAGAAAACCCCTACTAACCTAAATACACAAGTAACTTTCAGAAACTTTGTGTAGTGTAAATAGCGAGGATGCGGTCGTGGGCGTGGGAAGTCGTTACACGCAAAGGTGGTACGCCCACGCAGACCGGAACTGTCTGCCTTTGAAGCTTCTTGCTCCGCCCACCTAAAATCGTCTCATCACCGGGTCATTAGTTGCTAGTTTGTAGCCTACGTAATGGCTTCTGAGAAAGCAGGAACTCAGTGAGGACAATATAACTATTCTCGGACAGCTAATCCTTCAGTCATTGCACTCATGAGCTAATGATGCGTTTGCTTTGTGTTTGTTTCCCAGCGTGGCACTGTGATATCCTACGGGGCGCAGAGCGTTCAGAGCGTGCCCTTATCTGAGATGCCTCTGATATCCAACAAGGACTATATCTTAGACGTGGTTGGGGACACTGTGACGGAGAGACCTCAAGCACTCTACAATCTCTGCCAGGTCTAATCTCCTACACATCACCAGAGCGGCTGCCTTGAGTCTACAAAAACCTTGCGAATTTTTTCTTCATACAACTGTGCCATGAAGAAATTATTCTTGTATTTTCTTTTTCTATGCGTTTCTTTTTATGATCAGATTGAATATTTCCTCTACAATAATAGCCTTTTGACATGTTTGTTTAGGCTTTTTTCTACAAGGATGTAGAGATAGCTCACATTTTGAGAAATGCCTTACAAATCAATATCAACTCACTTCATTGTGCACAGCTTCATATCTGATGTGTTTGTAGATCAGAAGTAGAGTGCATGTTATCCCTACCTTCTTAGAATATCTAGCCTTGACCCAGATTATAGAAGCCACACAGACATCTCAACAAGTGGACTGTGTTGGGAAAAGTTTTGTGGTAGTACTAACTACTGGTAAAATGAACTCTTTAGTTTTCCACAATGTTAACGGTATGGCTAATATTTTTGACTAGTAAGTCACAGCTCGATTACATTTTTCACACATCAGATGTTGCATAATTGCACTTTGCTTTTTGTAATGAAACTGAAAACAAGTTGTGTCACTGTCAGTATGAAGTATGAGAATATGTATATGTACAAGGTGTGGTATCCATGCCATTTTGGAGGTGGTGGGTTTGATATCATATTCACAGTTAACATAAAGGTGAGCTATAAAGTCTGTCTGTTTTGGTCTTTTTCTTCTTCAGTGGTCAGTCATCTCTATTTACTAGCCTTGATGTACTGTCTTGGTTGCATGGCAAGGGGTCACTCCGTTAAACGACATAGTGGTTGCACTCAGTATTGGTCTGAGCACATCTTTTATGTGCTCGTCGATGAGCTGTGCATACACCAAGGGAACATGTCTGTCCTATGGTCATCATCTAAATAGGCCAAATGCTTAACTAGTTAGGATATGGATCAAATGGCTGAAATTAAGAGAGTTCAGTCATGAGAAGGAACACACTGATCTTTTTTTTCAAACTAAGCCCTCAGGTCTTGAAGTGTCAGGCCTTGAGGGCAGACCTTCACAAGCCAACCTTCCTGTCTAATTTGATGTGTTGATTGATTCCAAATAGGCTGCTTCTTTGATTGCACCACAGTGCTAAAAATAAATTTAAAAAATCAAGAATGTCAAGACAATTTCAGTCATCTTAATCCTGACGAGTAGGTAACTCCTCAAGCCCATTTTTATTTAAACAAATTTATATCCGACATTACCTCTCCACAGACGTCTCATACTACAGATGCAAAAACAGACTTCAAATAATTCAACAGTGAAGTAAATGAAAAGAGCAGATACAAACAAGTAAAACCACACACAATGGGTGAAATAAATAAGTTGTGCGTCTTCCTGTTAACCGCTGAGGTTTGTCTCCACAATCCTTCCCCTTTTTACATAAAACAAGGGCTTACAGAATGGAAATTGTATTCTTTATAACTAATTACACAGAGATGACATTTAAAAGTTCAAAAACGGCATGATTTCACATGTGAACTCAATGAGTTGGTAAACAGGTTTGAGAAAACACAACTTGAACAGTGAGGCAAAAATCAATGTGTGGATGCTCTTCATCTGACCACAAGAGGGCGCTGTTAAAACCTCGGAACAGGAAAAGGCGTGCAGCGCACAGCTGCGGTTCACCACATGGCGTCTGAGTGTAAAAATCAAGCTGATTACAACAGTACTCTTCCAAATGCAAACTTCAAGACAAAACAAAAAAAAGATAAACATCAAGTCTGTACAAACCTTGGTTTTCTGCTTACTTGGCAGAAGCAGCACTACATCTTTAACAGACAGAAATGCTGTCTGGGGGCTCTCTCTCTCTCCACAAAAGGGCGCAGGGCACACCCTCTGCAGTTGCCCTTCATTAATAAATACTGCTGTCATGCCATATGTGGATGGGGCAGTGCCCCACAGTTTTACCACTTTCAATCCACTTGATCAGAACCATTATAATTTGGGCATTTCATCCATGGTTTAATTTTACTGCTATAAAAACAGGTTAAGGAAAAAGACCTACATTTATTTCTCCAGCACAAGAAATCTAGCATAAGGTAACCCAACTTGCTAAAGATCTTGACTGAAAGGTGTTCTGTGTATTTAAAAAGGCCACCATGTTCCCTTGTATACAGTAATGTGAACTGTTCAGTGTCCTCGCCTAAATGTTAGAATGTCTAAATCCACCTTGAAGGCTGCCTCTTAGGCCTCTCAATAGAACAAAACACCAACATTTCTCCAACATGTACTCACTACGCAACACAACACCCTTATTTTTAGGCCTAAAACAGTTTATTTTTTTTAAGAAAGCTTCAGGTTAGATTTGTACATATATTAAGAGATAAAACAACGAAGCAAAGTTTAACAGAGCACTAATTGAGACCGCTTAAAGCACGCTAGGAAGCAGTGTGATTTAAGGGTGTTTTGAGGAAGTTTTTAAATCCTGTAACATTCAAGGGCCAAAATCATACCCACTGCTGCGCTGGTATATGCAAAATGCAAAATCCAAAATCCATTTGGTTCACCAGCAAGTATCAAGTATAATCTCTGCTAAAACCTCACACTGAACAGCAAAGAGACTGGAGCAGGTTACTCAAGTCATTCCTGACTAGGCCACAGCTCAACGTGACTGTTCCTAGCTCTCCAAAATCTCGGGCCGACCTACACTGACAAAAAAACTGGGATAGGTGAAATCAAAAGGAGTTTTTTAAAAAATGAAACAAAACAAAAATGCCACCAAAACAAAATAAAATTTAATGATAGCAAATGCCAAGTGAAACAATCAAAACAAAGGAAAACCACAAAAGCAAAAGAAGGTTGGGGGGAGGGTTCAATAAACTCACAAGGCAGTCTCCAAATGCTTTAGGGATTAGCATGTAGAAAAAAAAAATGAAACAGCCTTTTCCATATTTCATAATTTCAAATAAAAAGGCAAAAAAAAAAAAAACTAAATTGACTTCCCCTCTGGCTGAGGGACTGAAAGAAAACTAATCAGACATAAAGCAAACATTTCACAAGAGAACACAAATGCTTCGAATATTACATTTTAAAACAGATATTTAGTACCTTGTGTCCAGATATTCCAACGAGTTTTAGGAAGGATCTGCTTTCATGCCTCACTTGCTATTCTCTGCGAGAGGGAAATGACACCTTCAATCGATTTCTTTGGTCCTTCTTTACTTAGTGTCTTTTCTCAGGGTCCCTTTCATAATCCCCTCACCCAGAAATGCAATAGTACTACACCCCTCATGTTGACCATGCAATTGTTCTACTCTTTTTTTTACGCTTTTCTTAAAAAGCGATTAAAAAAAAAAAAAAAGCTGTATGTAAAACTCTGATGCTGTTCTGACAAGAAGTTACTGACTATGGGGGTTTGCTCGTTGACTGACCACTACAGACCAACATAAGACAACTTCTCTAAAACACGAGTCTGTGGTGTGGGGAAAGGGGGCAGGGGCTGGTAGTGGGTGAAGGTGGGGAGGGTGTAAAATCGCAAGAATAAGGCATCTTGTTTCCAAACTATCTTGGACTCATGAATCACCACGGTGCTGTGGACACTGGATCAGAGTCTTAAACACAGCATGCCTTACATTGTTTGTCCACAAATATGGCACATTGTGATATTATCTGACAGACACTACATGTTTTTTTTGTGAAATATGGAGTTGGTCTATATAATTTTGGAGATGCAGAACACAGTTAAAAACATTTGTCACATCATCTGACAGATTGAAAAGTGTCTACTTTCCATTAGACTTTTAGGAATATTGTAAAACTTGAATATGTACGGAGTGGATTACACACACGAAAAAAAAAAAAATCATTAGCAGTTTAACAGTGCCAATCTTTTTAGGCTGAAAAACTTGAGATATCTCTCCTTCATCGGGGGCCTTATGTTTACTTGTGAGACTTGTTGGTTTTAAAAGACACCTGTAAGATTTTGTCCCCAAGGCGATAACCATTCAGGCTAGCAATGGCCATAGCTGCCTCCTCGTAGTTTGTCATGGTCACAAAGCCAAACCCTTTGCACTTGTTGGTGTTGAAGTCTCGGATGACTTTGACGTTGGTGACTGCCCCGAACGGGCCGAACATCTGCCACAGGATGCCCTCATCTGCGTCCTGGCCCAGGTTGTATATGAAGATGCACCAGCCGGAGGTGGAGTTCCCCGGGACGTTTACGCCAGAGATGCCGCTCATGTGGTCCACACTCATCGGGGAAAACCTGAAGGGGCAGGCAGGCAGGCACAAGATCAGGGTCAAATGCAAAGGACAGGAGCAAGGATACTTGCTTTCAAGACTTGGAAACCCATGAGAAAAACTGCAGGACTACAAGCAATTAAAAAAAAAAAAAAAAAAAGTCTATCAGGTAAAATTTTAATCCCATTAATGGTACAGTCTGTTCTATATTATTATTAGCGACAGGAAACATCATCAAGTGCAAGCCTGCAACTTTAAATTAACAGAATATTTCTTTAAATGGCTGCCTTCATGTAAAACACTTAAATTGGAGCCATTTACACTACCAAGAGTTCTGGGCCTCACCTGAACCTCTGGGCCTGGTGGTGCACGGGGCCTCCGAAGCGGCGGGACTGTGCATGGTAGATCTGCGAGATGATCTGCGAGTTCTTCGCCTGGTTGGGGTTGGCGGCAAACTTCACCGTGATGGGTTCTGTGGCACCAGGTGGTTTCTGCCCATTCAAACCCTTAATGGCGTCTTCAGCCTCTGCCCTCTTGTCGAAGCGGATAAATGCCACACCCCGTGACATACCTGCACATCAGAGTCAAGTTCTGGTGTAAAACTGTAATTTTACATTATTAAGAGATAAAGAGTGTTATTTTTGGTTTGAAAAGTTGTTATTTTTTTGCCTGTTTCTTGGTCACCTGTTCCTTGGTCCACCAGTACTCGAGAGTTAATGATTCGACCGTAACGGGCAAACATGTCCTCCACATCTTTCTGCGTCATAGTTTTGGGCAGGCCACTAATGTACAGGTTGGCATCCTTTATGGTGTCCGAGCTTGGTCGGGCGTACGACACCTGAAGACAAGAAAGGTTTAAAGAAACAGCATCTTAGTCACTTGCAGGTTTTGGATGAGAGAAAATGAAAGAAAAAACAGCCCAAGTATACTGCTAACTAATTTCACTAATTTGCAAAATGTATTATTCTTTAACTAGAATATTTGCTCTTAACAGTTGTGTGGATGCTTGACATTTCTACATTTAACTGGAATTAGGTGCATTCTATTGAAAATGTTTCAGGGATCTATACATATCTTTACACTTTACCAAAGCCCAAAGACTCCACTAATTTAAATAAAAAAGCAATGATTTTTTTGATCCCCCACTGTCCAACCTCGCCAAGAAGTAGTAAAACAAAATGGGGTTAAGTGGTTTGAGTAAAACCGACTGCAAACTTTGTACCCAATTTACAGACAAATCCTGACACTGTTTGGAGCAGCCGATAAGTAAATTAAAATAAACCAACTTGCTTATGAAGGAAAATCATAAAACAAATAAGATTGTTAACACATAAAAATAAATGTATATAAATGCTACATACAAGGCCACATTAATAAAGTCTATGGGACATTTTCTGGGATATTCCTCAGTGTTTTTTGTATTGTAGGGTGTGTCTGCCATGTTTACCAGGTATCATGGTCTCTACTGCATGAGTGCTAAGGAGTCTACGGAGAGACTTGACAGAGGGACCCTAAGTCAAGCTAAGTGAACGCTTTTTAAAACTACCATTTGAAACAAGTGTACAGGAACACCTTTAAGCACGTTACCTTGATAGTTTTAGATTGTAGTCTCAGCCCATTGAGAGTATTGATTGCCCTTTCTGCATCACTAGGGTTAAGATAGTTAACAAATCCGTACCCTAAACTGTGGCCTAGAGAAAAAAAATAGGAAAACAACAAAACAAAATAAAAAAAACTTTGCACAGATCAAAACGCTGCATACTGAACAAAATAATTTTCCGTACAATACATGCGAATGTTAAAAAGGGTTAAACAAGTCTGTAAGAAAATGAGAAAATAAAACCCAAAAATGTTCAGGACAAGTTCCATGTGAGGGAAATTAGCAAAATGAGCCAGACTAGGGACTCAAAACGACTACTGCGTGGGAGAGACGCTGACTCGTCTTCAGAAAACGTCTGAAGCAAAAAGAACACAAAAGTTATATTGAGTAGTGTAATGCACAACACTGAGGGAAACATTCATGAGCATGGCAATATTCGTCCACAAAAACTGTGAACACAAATCTTATTAAATTAAGCGTTTCTGGCTGCCCACGATAACGAAACTGTGGAGACCCAGTGAAAACAGGAGCATAGATCCATGTGCCAGCATGAGTGGAAAGTCTACGCCTCGCGCTCTCTCTCTACCACAGAGAGGCTTGAGAAAAGAGGGAGGGGAAAAAAATAAAAACCAAAACAGGCCACCGACAACAGTGTCATTCAACAGAAGTGTCATAGAGGTGGAAAAACCAGTGCATTACATAAATAAAAAAACTAAAGTGGAATATTCCTGATGTGAAGACAACTCCATTGCCAACCCCCCACCCGCAACCCCCTTTTATGCCAACTCCCAACTCAAGCACCAGATTGTGAGAAGGGGGGAAAAAAGAAACAGAGTTGAGGACAGCAGCTGGGAGAAGACTTACCTGCCACTTTGTCTCGGATGAGTTTGGCAGACTCTACCTCCCCGATGCTGCTGAAGAGGCTGCGCAGTTCATCTTGGGTCATGTTCTGAGGCAGGTAATTGACAATAAGGTTTGTCCTGGCATCCTTGCCTTCATCGGCCATGTGATCTTCGTAACCGTTAGACATGTCATGCACCTCCTATGGATGGCCCAGAGAGCATCAGGGTTAGACCTGGATAACTCCACACATCACCATACAGGAACTCATAGTCACGTCATACCAATGCCATCTTGGCAATGAGGGGGATACGATACTATAGTCACTTAGCAAATGGTTCTTTCACATCAAAACTGGTAGGATTCTGTCATCAGACGTGCAATGGTGATCAGGATTGTGTTTTCCAGGAATTTAATAGTGTCTAAACATGTTTCTGCCAAAGAAAAACCCAACGTGACCTCTTCAATACAAAGAAAGATTGGAACGTCAGTGATGGTCACAGTGCAGGTCTGGTTGGCAATCTCAAAGCATCATAAGTTGGAAAGTTCAGCCAACATTTGTTAGCCCTGCTGGCTGGCTGACTGCAATTGGCAGTTACATAACTGTTCCCAATAAAAGCACAATCCAGTCTTGCTCAGAGAGTCCACATAATCATCAAAGCCACCTTTTACTTAGGAGTCATGTCTGTACTCATTTTGAAGTACTTCTGTTAGTATATGTTGCGGTGACAATGACTTCTGAAGTACACCAAATGTATTACCATCACACGATCACTGGAAATAAACAACTCAACGGAGCTCAATTTTGCCTGACCTGATAAAAGATATGGAAACAACCTAGTTACAAGAACCTTTTGCGTTCAGAGGAAATTGTAAAAAAAAAAAAAAAGTGTATTAAAAGCCTGCCATCACGTTTGTCCTTGACAATATTATTTAAATGAGGGCACAAAGGCACAAGTACTGATCTTTCCCTTGTTTTATCTTCAAAAAAGCAGACCCTGATGCTCATGAACAGTTTGCTCTGTGGTCTTATGTCTATAAATGCTTGGACAAACAAGCAAGCAAGCAAACCAACTAGGCCCACAACACGAGCTGGTAGCTGAGGTTACGGGATCTGACAGTACAGCTGACTAATGCTAGCCATGTCTTGTCCTCCAGACGACTTCCTTTCTGCTAACTGTAATGGGTTCAGCATCTCAGCCCCCCCAAGGGCCAGAGGTGACTTATCACCTTTTTTTTTGCATGGCAGCACCAACATGCTTGCAGCCAATGATGATGATGATAGTCATCACCAGCCTCTGGCAGCCCAATGAGAAGGGTGCAAGAATTCCACATCCTGTTCTCTGTTCAGCCTGTGACGGCGCACTCTACAGCATGTCAGTGTGACCCTGACAGCAAGATCTAGTCATTTTGGTAGTCCACGTGAGATGAGATAGCGAAAAAAATCTTTGCAAGCATTTAATGTGGTGTGCTCCTCACTCCCCATGAACAAGGACAAAAAAAGGAACACAACATGGCTACTTGTTTTTAAGTTTAAATCCTAAAAGGGAGAAAAAAAAAATCTAAAACCTGCTCCTAAATGTGATTAGCCCTCAACATCTAAGTGTAATCATTTTACTCTACTGATAAAGGCATGTCAAGTCAAGGCCAAGTTCCTCAAGAGACACAAAATAAGCATGCACCTATTACAAACAGGGCACAAGACGAGTCTTGTGCTGCAAGAGCGACACCGAGCAAGAGGGAATCTTGGAGGAATCAATATGAGCTTTGCAGGGATCTGACAATGTCCGATTCAGCATGAGGAAGAAAGTCTTATTGTGTATTTCCGTGGTGTAGGAAGTCGACTCTCGGGATGTGAACAAACACTGTCCTTATTGTACAAATTCCCCACTCATGAAAAGAAAAAAAGCAAGTGTTGATGGGAAATGGACAAATGATCTCTCAGACATGAAAAAACCAAGGCGGTTTTCTCATCCTGCATCTTGCTAATTTGGGATAATAGTGTCAAGTTCTAGAGATCTAACACAAAGTCACACAAAGTGTTAAGGACAAAACTGAAAGACGTCCTTAAATAAGTACTTTTGGGATTTACTACATCTACACAATGTGAAACTATTGCCATAATTTGCTTCCTTATGAAAGCAGTGATAACATTACAAGTAGACAGAATTTTTTGGCCGTGCAACTGTCCTAGATCTACCATTACCTTGTAGGAGATGTACTACATCACAAGACCTACTGCAACATGGACTAAATGATTGATCTTTGTAGATACACATTGCTACTCACTTTTAAGTATCTAATGTGTCCCCTTCTGACTGCCATGAAGAGACTTCACAGATCCCGAATCTGAAGGTACCAAAAACAAAATAAGGTAATAAAAATACACGCTGACAAAAAAGGTGGGGGGGCGGGGGTGGGAGAGGATTGAGGATGTGGACAGCAGGGAGGGCAAAGACAGGTGTTTTCAGGGGGGGGCAGGTGTCAAAATTAGGAGGGAAAAAGAATTAATTGAAACAAATAGCACAGTGAGGTGACGACGCGCCGCCTTCTGTGACCTGTGGAAAGAACATAACAGCTATAAGCCTCTGTGTCTGGTCCAGTGTATTTCAGCGTGTATTTTTAACACCTCACTTTGGCTCATTTCTCTACAAGGGGGGAAAAAAAACGATGGCTCCGATTTCTGCTACTGGTTCCCACGACAAAACATGTTATCTGAAGGCCCTCTCTATCTCGAGTTACTCCCCAGCTGAGGCAAAAAGCATGCTTTATTTCCATGCTTGATATAAGGAGAGCCCTCAGTCTGCAATCAATCTTTGGAAAATTGGAAAAGTCTTGGGAGGGAAACAGAAAATTAACCATAAATAAGGAAATGTTACAGAAAAAAGACAGATTTCTGAAATGTGAAAAGATCTAGTCTGATCAGTTACACTTTAAATATAATTTCTTTGCCCCATTTAAAGATGTGTCTGAAACACACTGGTAAGCTTGCTCAAAAAAAGGCAAAACCGTAAACTGTTGGTTACTAATGTGGGAAAACTCCATTAACAGTAGCCAGTAATTTTCAGTTACAGTCATTAAAAGACTCCTTAATTGGGGAAATCCTAAAACTAGTTATTATGAAAAGTTATTATTTAAGTAGGCTGGTTAAAAAAACACTTGATTTTCCTTTGACAATTGAAAGATTCATTGGTAATCCTAAAGCAATGACATGTAAGAGGTACTAAAACCACAATTTTAAGAAATCCTAATCTGTTTAAGTCTAGTGCAGACTGTATAAAATTGATAACACTTGGCCACATCTGCCCAAGTATTTCAAATTTACACGATTTAATACTTGATCCGCGATTAACGTATTAAATGAACTGCAGACATTGCAACGACGTCAAGTAGGCTACCTGGCTGGCTAGGCCAATCAGCTGATTTGATGGCGCATCTTCACCAAAAAGGTTTCCAGATCTGCTAAAAGCTAACGCAACGTTATTTACTTAAATACGCAAAGTAGTTACAAACGCTAGTCAAAACATAATTGGGCCGCCAGGAAAAGGTAACGTTCACCTAAAGTTAGCTTCCTACTCAAGTTACCATGCAGAGGCAAATCCACTAACGCTATACGTAACATTAACTTACCGACGGCTACCTTATCTAATAGGTAGCAAATAAACGACTCGGTCAATCATTGTTTTATCATTATGCAACCGATTTCGGTACTTCTAAGCGACTTTAAACCGAGGATTTAGCCATTAACTTTAATGGTCAGTAGCTATGGTATCTCCAGACAAACGAAGCTATTGCTCAGCGTGTCGTTTGAAATGCTGGCATGAAAAAGGGGGCGTGAAGACAGGCCTGCGTCTAGCGGGCCAGCTAGCTAGCTAAATTAGCTGGCGTCTTCCGGTAAATACCTTCATAATCACAACTTACCACTGTTAGCGTAAAACTGTTCTGAATCGATCATTTAATTACATCAAACTGCCCCTGCTTCGAACGTACAATTTCCGCCATAAATTATATTTCCATGTTTTGGTACTGCTGGCTAGCAACATTTTCTTCCGTTCATGAACCAAGCATCCGCAGGCCTGTAGGTTAGGCCTTCAGCCACTCCACGCTAGTCGCATGGAGGCCACTCTACTACATCAAGGCATGAATCAAACAGTACACGGACATTAATACAGCAACAACACACATTGTAGCCTTACCAACGTTTCTGTTTCGTCGACTCACTCTCGTTTCAGGAGCTACCCTGCACGTCTATGAACGAATGCAGATATGGACGTTCACTTCTCGTGACACAACACGCCACCGGGGAGACTGGAGACTATAAGCAAAAACCAGTGGCAGAAACAGCGAGGCAGCAAATTTATCCCGCCTACTGCAGCAGATTATTCGACTACTTCCTTGTCAATTATCAGTGCCTTAATGACTGACAAGCTAGGATGAGCGCGCCTGTGTGTTTTCCACATAGATAGGTGTACCCCACCCCGTTTTTTTAATAAATAAATAAAATGTTAAAGTTCACAAAGTATTCAAGTCAACCGGAAGCGTGTAGTTTGTATTGTTAGCATTCTACACTTCCTAGTTCTGAAGAAAAATCTGTACGGGAAAATGAATGAAATCTACCCAAATAAAGTTTAAGCATAACAACGGTAGGAGATACCATAGTCATAGGCTACAGCTTACTATGTTTAATGCAGATAACTGTTTATCGTCTGTAAGTGGGCCTATTAGTTGTTTTATCTTAAATACTACACCATGTCCCTGTAGCAGCATATGGCAATGGTCACGTTCTTGGCGACTGCACGAAAATTCATACTTTCTGCATATTAGGCTAGAGGGCTATAATACATTTTTACTCCCCAGTAAACTGTAGGCGGCCAGCAATCACCCAAATCGTATTATTATTATTTATTATTATTATTTATTTTTTTATTATTCTACCATTTTGATTTGGTTACCGCGTAGCCAAAGTTAGTATTTTTCAAAGAAGTATAACTAATATAATGCTGTGCTGTTGCATATGCACATGGCATTAGTAGAACAGTAGGCTAGGCATATTTCCAGTGCATTTTTCACTAAAGGTTTTCAATGAAAAAGTGCACATCAGACAGCTTTAGTAATGTAGAATGGTTTATTCCAACTGCCAGTGAAATTACAGTGTCTTGTTTCATTGTGTAAACAAAAAGGAATCAAATACCTCTAGGGTCTATGACTCACACTTGTGCACATAGTGCCACGTTCACAGAAGTATACTGTGGTCTTTACCCAGCATGGTTACATGGACCAGTTGAAGTTGAAAGTTGACTATAAAAATTATGATGTAATTTGGGTTGCCTGAGATTGAAACGCTTGGAGGAGGAGGGGGGGGTGGTCTCTTGGGCAGGTGTGACATCCACTGGGCCCACTCTGGTGTTCTTTCTGTGTGCTTCCTCCAAAGTAAGCTCAGGTGTGCTTGGGGTTGGGGCTGCTCCTGATTGATGGCTGGTGTGCGGGGGATAGCTCACTTGCCAGGTCTTTCTTTTGATTTTGCACTTCAACATGCATGCAGCACATTTTAATCCCTCCAACACATACACACCACTGACTGCTGACTTTCTCATTGCTGACCTTTGTTTTTTGAGCCTAGGAACTACATTCGAAATATTGGAAAATAACATTTTGATTGTGTGCACGCTTCAGGTCTCACCTCCCTTTATTGTAGAGTGAAGTCAGGTAATTTGAGACAGCAGGTACAATGGGGCTAATGTGGGTTTACATCTTTAACTCTTCAAATATCCCAACTACAAATCAGATTACTGCTAATGGCATTCATAAGGACATTCATTTAGTTTGGTTTGGAAGTGGCAGAAAACAAGATTAAAAATTTGGAAGGTGAACCCTATGACATGTTGATTTTGCCCTCATGCTAGACTAGTCCACCTCAATAAAGAATATAATACAAAATATATGAGTAACATGAGTAATTTCACTTGATATTAACATGGAACCATGAAGTTATGTACAATTGTTTTCTTTTGCCTTGTGTAAGATTTCTCAGATTTCAGATATAACATATTTTCTTCAGTTATTTTTTTTTTTAAGAAAGCTGTGATGCTGTACTATAGCATGTAGCCATTAGCTATTCATTAGCATTACTCATTCATTTTATGCTTTGCAATTGTCCCATTTGACCTAACTGGGTGTCCCATTTTACTTAAATGTTTTTGCAGTGGTCATCTTATGGTCTTTGAGGATAAAAATCTTGTAAAATGTTATAACTATCCACATATTCCATACGCAGAAATGTAGCAGATACCCTTATAAACGTATACCTTATCACTTTGTCTCTTTTAAGACTTTATTTGTGATCTACCAAAATGTGTCCCAAATTACCTTATTTTAGCCTGGCTATACCTGGCTACCTGCCTCTACACACACACACACACACACATACACACATTCCCTTTTGCTTATGAAAGGGTAGGCATAGTTTTTCACCTCCACATTTTTACCAGGATTTTTTGCCCAGTTTAATTCTTTTTTTTTCTTTTCAACAAAAATGCATGCTTTTTCTAGTGGGGAATATGCCCACCTTTTAAGGCATTCTTCAGGTGAGTGAAACAGTATCTAGCCTAATGACAGGGGAGAGTTCACCAAAAGTAAGTTTACAGCTCAGCTTTTGACAGTTAATTGGAAACTTGCTGGCATATTTGACCTCTTTTAGGTAGTCTGTCAACGTTTTGTCTATTGGAAGTTGATCATAAATGTGGCCTGAAAGCCAATGCAGTACAATAAAGCAAGATATATTTTGCCTGCACACATGCAGGAAAACCATTTTGAGACATTTTGATTTGAATTGATTGGGTACTGATCAGGTAAAGTGCAAACAAATAACTTGTAATAGCCCTAAAATTAATAATGACACATGCTCTTTTATTTTGCTTTTATTTTTCGCGAACGACTCACACGTGATTCCAACCGGCTCGTTTACGTTGACCGTATTGAAGTCTGTTTAACTGATGTCATATTGTCTTTTCATTTTCTTCAGCACATTTTTCTATTTTGCCTGCACTAACAATGCACAAACCACTGTAATAACATTTACGCCTCACACAGATGATGACTGTGAAGATGCGCTGGGTGGCGCAACAAGACCAAAATACAAACTCAAAACATCTAGGCTTTGTGTAGCCTACTGCAATGGACATGTCATTTCGAGATTTCACTGGCTATTCCACTATTGTCAGTAAAGCCAATATTTTACTTAAATATTAGGCTATATTTTCCTAATCTATGATGCATTTATTATTTTGTGGCAAACAGTCTGCCAGTCCCTTTAACCGTGCATAAGGCTATACTTATACAGGTTAATGCTTTTAAAATTTCCAGCATAATGCAGGCTTTATATCCCAACAAGAACGAATTTTCTAATCTTGTTTAGCCTACTGCCAGCGTAGCTAGCTGTCTGTTGCTGCACCAAAGAAGTGTCGGAGTCGGTAACTGGGTTCTGCGTGGTAAAAGCTTTATACGTCAATAGTGTGCGCCTGTACCCTCTAGGAAGTCAGGAAAAGATGGCGTCTGCATCGGATCCGCAGGTTGAGGAAGACACGGAGCTGAATGATTTATTGGACAGTAAGGTTTGAAGTTATCTTTCAAATATGTGTTTTCTTCGAGAGAAGTAATGTTGCCACAGAGTAGGCGTTTAAGTTTGGTGTGTTAGGTCGTTACTTTGGAAAACGTGCATGATATTTCTTCACTTATAGTAGCCTGCCCCCAAATTAAGACTATGGCGCCCGCGTTGACCTTAAATTTTAAGTTAATTTAAAGTTAATGTCATTATTTTGTGATATGTCCGTTTCAGTCTGATGCACAACCTTTTTATTTTTCTTATGAATACCAGCAACACCGACGAGCTTTGCCTGAAAGTATTCCTAACCTTTCGCAATGTAGGGGCCCAAATCCCGATTCGGCTTGGAGCTGTCAGCTGTACTTCTGCTCACAGTAGTAATTGTTTTGACATTTAAAAAAACACACTCATGAGATGTGGTCTGTATTGTCTCGTGAGTTGCTCATTTATGTAACAAATCTATCAGCTGTGATGTGGGCTTAGTGGCATTGCATGAATGCGGCATCGATGTAAATCCGATGTCTCAGCAAAGCAGTGTTGCTCAGGTCGAGATGCACTCCAATGTCATGTCTGTCTTTTCTTTTAACTTAGGATTTTTTTCAGTTTTACATTTCATCTCACTTAGATCGTTCTCTTGGCGTACTTGTCGGTTTTTGTGTTTGTTATTTGTTTCCTTTCACCGTTAGCTTTTTTACGTATTTTGTTTGCCTTAATTTAATCTACTCAGTTTTTAACGCATGCTTTCCCATTATTTTATTATACCATTTATGCCCCCCCCCCCCCCCCCCCCCCTTTGTACTTATATTTTCCCTTCCAGGTTTGTTCCACTCGGATTTAAAATGTTGGTTTGAGGGCTGATACTCTGTAATATAAGTTCAGTAATTGTAGTTTAATGTGGGGGGTGTGTTTGATATTGTTTTATTTTTTTTATTGGAAAGCACATTGAATTGCTGTTGTATGAAAGACACAATTAAAGATGAAGATTGGTTAATACAGGTTTAATCAAATTCCACAGGGTTTTCTATGTAACCCTCCAACAATGCATGGTTTTAACTTTGCTAATTATTACATAGCAGATAACAAGCTACATTCAGTCCTCCTGCTACAGAGAGCAGAAAAAAAGTCCTTGCCCAACCTTACAATATTTGGTCAGGCCCATGTGAAAGCAGTATCCAATGCTAATGTCAATGCTAGTCACAGGTAGTTCATGATGTGGGCCACTTTTGTGCTTAGTATTAACTTAATATCTCTTGCAGGTGCCCTTGATGACTTTGACAAAACAAATGTTCCGCCTTCTGCCCCAGAGGCTGCTGCAGGTTCTAATGCAGACAAAGCTGGTGGAAACAAGGTAGGCTTTATTTTATTGTAATACTTTTAGTAAGTTCCCAAAAATGTGTTTGTAAGTAAAATTAGGTTGATGTCGTTTTGTGCTCATAGCGGCAGGAAGGTGTGATGTCAGTGTCAGGCTTAATCCAGAGGCCTCATCAAAGCTTAGTTTGACTGGGTGTTTTCTCTACTGCCACAGCCCCCCTTGTTGGAGGACAGTCAATTTTTTGAGACCCTGTTTGAAGGAGAGATGGCAAACCAGGCCAAAGAAGAGTGGGAGAGGGCCATGGCCGAGCTAGCCCAGGAGGAACCAGAGCTTCTGCAGCACTTTCAGAAACTGTCCGAAGCAGCAGGGAAAGTTGGTATGTAGAAGACTATCTTGTCTGTTTGATTTTCATCTCCTTTAAATTAATATAGACTAGCTAACAGGGAGAAATTGGCCTTTCGAGAGTTTGTATGTCTTTAACAAAAGATGTGGAATTTGTTGTGTTACCACCAAAGGCACTGACACAGCTTCACAGCAAGAGTTTACCTCCTGCCTGAAGGACACCCTTAGTGGACTGGCAAAGAATGCAGACTACTTGCAGGTAATAAAACAACTAGCACTGGTGACAAAAGCGTAGAACAAAAATGAAAAACATTGCAGATCACTATGGAACAAAAGGCACAGATGCTAAATATTCTTTTTGTCTCATTCTCAGAATTCCGGTTTAGCTGGAGAGGACTTGGCAAAGACTTTGGAAGGACTGGGATTAGAAGAGAGTGGGGAAGGCGGAGGAGAGGATGGAAATATTTTACCCATCATGCAGTCAATAATGCAAAATCTGCTTTCCAAGGAAGTTCTGTACCCATCACTTAAAGAGATTACAGAGAAGGTACAACTGCCATATCAGTCAGTTACATACTGTAAATACATAACTTTGGGTAACATTAACTATTCAGTGTTCACATGTTAACATAAATGTTCCTTGTAAATGTCAGGAAAGTAATATAAATTTATATACTTCTAGTATCCTGAGTGGCTAACCAGCAATAAGGAGTCCCTCGCTCCAGAGGAGTTCAACCGGTTTGAGCAGCAGCATAAGATCATGGGAGACATCTGCTCCCAGTTTGAGAAGGATGGAGAGCAAGAAAGCACTTTTGAGAACATACTGGAACTTATGCAGAAGGTAAACATTTTCTCACAGCTTTCATCAGATGTTTCCTAAATGACTAAACGTACACACTGAAAAAGCATTTCACATTGGATATCCCCTTGTTTTTAAACTGTTAATTTGTGGACACATTTGTGGAGTTTATGACTGATCTGTCTCTTCTTTCTGTAGCTGCAGGACCTTGGACAGCCACCCAAAGAGTTAGCAGGAGAAGCAGTATGTACATCCTCAGCTCTCATTAAATTATGAAGATTATTCCCTCCACTGCTGCTGTATTTCATGTTGGTGGTGTCACCTTTTCTTTTTTTTTCCTTTTACAGCCTCCTGGTCTGAACTTTGACATGGAATCCTTGAACATCCCAGGAGCACCTGGGGCGGGACCTGCAGATCAGTGCTCAATCATGTGATCTCACAAAGCAGCGTCAGGTGTTTGCAGTGCTGTCTCACCAAAGCTTCTCCAGAAGGATGAGGAGACAGAAGTCAGACCCTCAACTGACACAGTCTGTTCTGTAATGACTACCCTATCAAGAGGGAGCTCTGTGTGTACCAATATACACTGTGGATGCAGGCAAGACCACAATTCAGTACTCATCCCTGACAATATAAGCTCCTTCCTGACTGATTGATCACTCACAAGTAAAGAGCTGCTTTTGGAATCACTTAAATTGATCACGTTCGGCAATCTTGTAATTGGCTATAAGGCTAAATTAATGGCTGATCGGTTTGGGTCATCTCACCATGGTGGATGACACGATTGGAGTTGGCAGGATGATGGAAACAACACTGCTCATGACTGTAAAGTTGTCTTAAGTTCAGTGTAATAAGCTGTGTGGTTGTAGCTTCTGTGCTGATAACCCGAGACTCATCCTAGTTCTGAGCTCAGTCTGGCATCTAATGGGTTCAGGAGGAGGATGGGAGCTTATCAGTTTGATTGCTGTTAGATCAGATAGAAGGACTCACTGTGAGTGATTGACAAGCGCCATTATAAATCTCAGGTTGCAATAACTAAAAGAAAAAAAAACCACAACTCCGGGGTCTTCTGGTAATGACGCACTATGACAAGCTTGTAAAGTACAGTAAATTATGTGTATTGTTTTGTTTTGGACAGAGACCATGGAAGTGACTTACTGGCCATTACAAAAAGACTTTTAGCCATGTTTACGTAATCGGCATATTTAATATTTGAGAAAAATATTTATCAACATTCCCCTTTAGTGGAAAGTACCATGTAATGGTACTACAGATGTCCCATACCGCCTCTATTCTAAGCTTCTGTGAATCCACAATGGTGTAATAGGTGATGCAGTAGAAAGGGATATTATGACTTGTGTGAATGCACACACAATACCACTAACTGAAACTACCAAAACTTGTGATTTAAAAGGAAATTAAATTTAAAATTCTGATGTAGAGTAAACTTGAATCTGTCAGGAATTTAATTAATGTGCCTCCTGGTCCTCAGTGTATTGTATGTTGTACCCCTTGTAATAATGTATAGAAATGTGTGTTCTGGGTGTAAGTTGAAATGTTCTGTTCTGTTGTAATTTATCTGTCTTATAATGATCCATTCTGACAGATACCAAGCCTGTGATGTTTCAAAGACTACAGTTCTGTTGAAAGAGTGGAGAAAATCTTTTAAGATTTAGACAACTAAGATCATAGCAATAACACTGTAATTCTAAAGAAAAACACAAAGGGTACAAAAAGTAGTTATAACGCAGCAGTCTCTCACCCAAACTCCAGTTGAAAGAGCCTGTTACAAATTTTTACGCCCATCACTTTTTTTTTTAATGAATAAAAAGTTAAATCTATTTCAGTGAAATGAATGTGTCTGGTTCTTGTGTTGTGCTGTTTTGTGTATGGCTATGTATGACTTCCATGTAGGTGGTTTAGTGACTAACTCAGGTTAGGAAGAGTCATAAGCCCCTTAGTAGGGGTATCTAATGAGCAAAGCCACAGGGCCCCCCTATTGGGAGGTTTACCACTTGCTCTTAACATACCCAGGTAAGTGGGGTACATGCCCCCATACATTGTACCTGTTGCCAGATTTAATATGTTCTGATGAACACATTTCTCCTTGAAACACCCAGCTATGCCCATATAGTGTGAATGCTGAACTTACAAAAAAGACTTAAATTTACAAACAATCTTAACACTTTAAGGATAAAAGTGCTCAAGTGATTGAAATGTAGGCTATTACATTTTTTTTTACAGAATATTGGTTAGGCCTATGCAACTTTGTACACGTTTTTTTCCTATTAGAAACCGGCACAATACTTGCAGATGTAGGCTGACAGCAAGAAACTAACCACCGGAAATAAAGACGTGGAACCCAGACTGATGGCGTTTGCTCCAACTCGAACAGGAAGAGGTTGACTAGCTACGTCGACGTGTCAGCTAAGGAAGTGGAGTGGTGGCTGCTGCCTTCCAGCAAGCAAAATACATCAGATTTGGAAGGACATTAGCGCTTGGCGCTTTAGATAAAGAGAACTTGCGGATTTGCAAGATTATTGTATTTTGTCAACTGTATTAAAATATCTTAAATCGTTGTTGGTGAGAGGCTAGCAACGGCGTTGAAACATATTGTTAAGGATGTTAACCAAATTTGAGACGAAGTCGGCCCGTGTAAAAGGTAAGTTAACGTAGCTAGGTGGCTTTATCTGTAGCTAGCTTGCAGCTATTCATTTTACTTAAAAGTATACCGTAGACGTTAATATACTTTTAGTGCAGCAGCACATATTTGCCTTTACACCGGTGCGTGATTACTTCAACTCCGTTCCGTAAATGCCAAATCTTGTCTGCTAATACTGTTGAATGACTGACGCGCCGCTGCTAGCAAGCTAATCGCAGCAGCAAACGATAGCAAATCAATTTTTACATTAACAAAGACATCATATTTTGTGAGCTATGTCATTTTTCGTTAAAAAAACTACCCATGGGTGTTGTGTTGTAACCATGGTTGTAACAGTAAGCTGTCTTTTGTCGATGAAAACTACGTAACACACTTTAAGGCAACTGCTTTATCAATAACAGAACAAACTTGTTAGCTTGGCAGCTAGAGTCATTACTTTACGAAGATGCTGAAGTAGCCTGGTATTGCCACGTCCATTCCCTAACAAGATGTGTGTATCATTTATTTGATCAGGGCTCAGTTTTCACCCAAAGAGACCATGGATTCTCGCCAGCTTGCACAACGGAGTCATTCAATTGTGGGATTACCGCATGTGCACCTTGATTGACAAATTCGACGAGCATGACGGTAGGCTGCTCTATGATCGTGAAATTTGTCTTGTCTAACATGCTTTACTGTTTTTGCTTTTACCATTTTTGCTGAACGATGCATTGTTAATTGTTACAGGCCCTGTCAGGGGAATTGACTTTCACAAGCAGCAGCCTCTGTTTGTGTCTGGTGGGGATGACTACAAAATCAAGGTTTGTAACGATAGGCTTTAAAACTGGATGTTACACCCTTTTTTGGAGCTATGGATGATACGCCTTTTATGTATTTAATACATAAATAATAGGTATTTTGCAAAATGAATTTTACACGTTGACCCCATACAATCCCAAGGTGTCATGTCATGCTCTAATTATCCCAGGTATGGAACTACAAGCTAAGGAGGTGCCTGTTCACACTGCTTGGACATTTGGACTACATTCGCACTACCTTTTTCCACCATGTGAGTTTAAGCCTTTTTTTTTACTGAGAATCCCAAGAATCTTTGTTATTTTTAAAAATAGTTTTGTTATTCATTGTTGCCGTTTTGTACTTAATTTATACTTTTTTACATAAATGTCCTCAGGAGTATCCCTGGATTTTGAGTGCATCAGATGACCAGACCATTCGTATCTGGAACTGGCAGTCTCGTACTTGTGTCTGGTGAGTTAAATTTCTTAGCTGTGCAAGTAAAGTTGATATTTATATATATTCAGACTATAAAACACGATTTTCCAGTCATGCATGAAATAAAAAAAAATACTCTTATATATCCAATACTCTTCAGTACTGGTACTGGTGGTGTTTTATAGCTGTTTATAATAAATACACTTAGGAGTTTGTGTATGTTTGTAACTGAATGTGTCCTCTGACTCTTGTGTTTCGCAGCGTGTTGACGGGCCACAACCACTATGTGATGTGTGCTCAGTTCCACCCTTCAGAGGACCTGGTGGTGTCTGCCAGCCTGGATCAGACTGTGCGCGTGTGGGATATCTCTGGTGAGGGTGTGAGGGAAAGGCTGGACCTGAATAGGGGAGAACTTTGGCCTGGGGGGAGGAAGGGAGGAAGGGATGGAGGGGTGGAGAAGAGAGAAGCTCCGGCATCCTCCGCTCCACCCTTAACTGTGTGTGAAGATTTGTTCTCTGTGGGCTGCTGCCAGAAACACCTCTTGCCTTTAATGTCATTAGTAAACAGGAAGTCAGTTATAGTGAATATTTTAACATTTAAGCATCACCTGAACCAGTGTTTTAGTGACTGAGCACATTCTTGTCCTGTGTGTTTTGTGGATATTGATTGGAATACACTCTTGCATGAACAACATGGCCAAATCTCCTAAAAAGCAAGTGAGGCTTGACCATTTTGTTCCTATTGTTTCAAGAGGCATTTCAAATGAATATTCTCAAAGCTATCCTGACAAGGAAAGATACAAGGAAGAAGTTAAAAGACAGCCACATTTGGGGAGAATCAATACCCCCCCCCCCCCCAATGCAAGAGGTGTTTCTGTATTTATGCATGCTGATGCTTACTGGCTTATTTGTGGTGTTTTTCTTCTGGTTGTGTTGTCTTCTGTTGGTATCTCACATTTCCACTAACTGTTCAATCAAGTAACCCTATTACTGACTTTTTCTTCAGTCTGCTAAGCTCTGTTAAGGATGTGCACACACATTCTCCTCAAACTCATACAACTAATACAAACTGTATTCTGTCTCATACAGGACGCTAACCTTGCATTGTCCTCGCAATTTTCCCTTTTTTTGTTTTTGCATTTGCGGCCATTTATTCACTCATATTTCCCACCTCTGTCTGCATGGTGGAATTCTGACTAGAGAAAATAGCTTGAGCATGGGTACTTATTACATGCTGGAGTATGGCCTTTTGGCTCAAGTTTAGTTTAATATGTTATGTGACACTTACATAGGTGCATGTACTGCAGGCATTTATGATAGTGTTATTTTAACCCATAGTGTCTGTGAGCTTTTTCCACTTGACTGTAATATCAGTCTAATATTATTGACTATTTTATAACAGATTACCCCCTCAAACCTTCTCGCTTGTTAAAGTCAGTGTAATTTCTCAGGCATCATCTACCTAAGATCTTTTACATGCATCACCTAACAACAGCATGAAATAGCTTGCAGACCTCTCATCCTTTTCAGTAACCCAGTGCCCCATCAGAGCATATCATGACACCCCTCCAGCTCCCCCACCCCACCACCCAATCAGGCCATCAGTCAGTTTCAACGCTGTTCATTTCCACCAGTTCCCATGCTCCTCCGGAAACATCCACACCTGTACTTTGGTTCCCGCTCATTGTTGCCTCATGCCAGACCTCTCTTGGGCTGTTGATTCACTCAGTGGTTTATGTGCTGGAATCACCAACACAGCCTGTGTTCTTTCTTTTGATTCACTGAGCTTTTCTGTCGGACAACTAATTATTCTGCTCACGAAAATGCTGATTGATAATCATTTAAAGGTGGAGTCAGCAGTGGTAATGCTAAATGCATTGAGGGATATCTTGTAGCATTCTCATCATATTCTAGGTCATTTTATTTCTAAATAACGTTTGACCTTATTGCTGACACTACCTTTTTAAACAAATCATGTGCTCTCAAGGTGCTCAACCAAATCATTTAGAACCTTCTCAGAAGATGCAATGTTGTTTACAAAAGCCGTCAATGTCCCTGACTGCTTTAAGATTACTCTACTTTTGGTGAAACCATTTAAAGAACACTGATTGTGCTTGTAATTCATGGCACCTGTATGTGTTTACCAGCCCAACAGTGTGTTCGTGGTGTGTTCTTGTGTGTATCGCAGCCTTTAAAAAACTTTTGTGCAATAATCATTGATTGGAGTGACATGAGTAACGTGTTTGATGTTCCCACCTCTCTTCCCTTGTTCTCTTTCATGGTTCTTGTCGTGTTGCTTGTGTTTGGTTCCTCCTTCCCCTCGTTTTTTGCACGGATTGTTGGTTCCAGGTTTGAGGAAGAAGAACCTGTCTCCTGGTGCCTTGGAGACAGAGGTGCGGGGGCTCACAGGTGTGGATTTGTTCGGGGCCTCTGACGCTGTTGTGAAACATGTCCTTGAGGTGAGCCTTCATAAATGTCTGTCATTTGACAAGTACCTCAGTGTGGTAAATAAATGCTGAATTAACAAAACTTAGAAGAACACATCTTTTTCATCTCAAGCTGTGAAAGAATAAGCAAAGAGCAGAGAAAATAGGATGAATGTTATGTGGCCAATAAATATGGTTTACTGTCTGTCCTGAGTGGCGGAGGAGAGCAAGCAGGAGATGATGGAAATGTGTGTGTGTGTGTGTGTCCGTCCTCACAGGGTCACGACCGTGGGGTCAACTGGGCCGCCTTCCATCCCAGCATGCCCCTTATTGTGTCTGGAGCTGATGACCGCCAGGTCAAGATCTGGAGGATGAATGGTAAGTAGTTCTATGAAACAAGCTCAGATTTGGCGTTTTGGGGGAAGGTAGTATTTTTCAGTGTCACCAGGTGTGTTTATTTTGTTTGTTTTTATTGTTATTATCTTTTGGTGCCCTCATTCTGTAAGACCCCTTTGACTCTACCACCTGTGTCTACAGAGTCCAAAGCATGGGAGCTGGACACCTGCAGGGGACATTACAACAACGTGTCCTGCGCCGTCTTCCACCCTCGCCAGGAGCTCATCCTGTCCAACTCGGAGGACAAGAGCATCCGTGTGTGGGACATGTCCAAGAGGACCGGCGTGCAGACCTTCCGCAGGGACCATGACCGCTTCTGGGTGCTGGGCGCTCACCCCAACCTTAACCTGTTCGCTGCAGGTGAGGAAGTCCTCTCAGGGTCTTCTCAAAGAGGCAAAGCAGTGCTTGTTTAAATGAATAGATGGATAAATAATTCATAGGGAACTTTGTTTCTGTCTGGCTTTCTTTTTTCTTTTATCCTTGCGTTCTTTCTTTAATTTTTTCTTTCACGAACTGTTATTTTTAAGTGACCGTAGAGGGTGGAAGCCGTTTATAGCTGTGTTAATGTATCAGTTCTGCTGGACTGTGCATATATTTAACGTGACATCTGGATTTTATACAATACCTATGTCCATTGTCCATTGTGCCATGGCCCATCATATCACTGAACTCTATGTGTGTGCAGGTCATGACAGTGGGATGCTGGTGTTTAAACTGGAGAGGGAGAGGCCAGCCTACGCTGTGTACGGAAACATGCTTTACTACGTGAAGGACCGCTTCCTGCGCCAGCTTGACTTCAACAGCAGCAAGGATACGGCAGTCATGCAGCTGCGCAGGTAATGGACCATTGACAACCAGCTTCAGTTGCATAATGCTTACAGGCCATGATGATGGAAATACCTGCCCTTTGTGTAGAGATTAAAGAAACTTAAACTCAGTAAATAAAAATGTGTTTGTGTACTTACTAGATGAGGGCATGGAAGTGATGCATAATGAGTTATCTGATTTTTCTCCTTTGTTTCTCCTTTGTAGTGGGTCCAAGTTCCCTGTGTTCAGCATGTCTTACAACCCAGCTGAAAATGCCGTTCTGCTGTGCACTGTGAGTACTGTGGATATTGCCAACAGTAAATGAGCGGACAAGCCCAGACATATCAATACAGTTTTAAAGACAAAAGTTCAATTGACAGATTTAAAACATATTTCCTTATTTCTGACTTGACTGGCAGAGGGCGACTAATCTGGAGAACAGCACATACGATCTCTACTCAATCCCACGTGAGAGTGACTCCCAAAACCCTGATGGTAAGCCTGCCTCTCCCCTAGACATAGACATTGTAGCCTATGATGATGTTTGATCGGATTTGAAATAAGTGAAGTTGACATAATAATCCATCCCTAATTATTTCTCCGTCCTCTCTCTCAGCCCCTGAAGGCAAGCGCTCCTCTGGGCTAACTGCCGTCTGGGTGGCCAGGAACAGATTTGCTGTTTTGGACCGCATGCACTCGGTAAGTAGCCACATCCTTTTATTTAGTTTGTTTGTCCATTATACTACCTCAGTACTCAGAGAGAGTCTGCTCTCAAGCAGCTTTCCGTATTTATTTTTGTTTGTTTGTTTTATTTATTATAATGAAAGCAGAATGGTATCAGTGTCAGGTATTGGTTCAGTGTTTTTTTAGTACATCGGGGGGTGGGCTTTTCTCTCAACATTTTTACATTCATTTGCCATTTTCGCTTTTCCCCTTTACTAGCTGCTGATCAAGAACCTGAAGAATGAGATTGTGAAGAAGGTGCAGGTTCCGAGCTGCGAGGAGATCTTCTACGCCGGCACAGGCTCTCTGCTGCTGCGTGACGCCGACAGCGTCACACTTTTTGACGTGCAGCAGAAGCGTTCCCTCGCCACCGTCAAGATCGCCAAGGTCAAGTACGTGGTGTGGAGCACAGACACCAGCCACGTCGCCCTGCTGGCTAAACATGGTAAGACGCCCCTTTCAGTGCCCTTCCCACTGGTGGAAATGCATTTACACTAAAAAAACTCATTGTTGTCCTTGAAAGTAGCCCTGGCCAGTCTTTTTTAAAAATCTTACTCTTGCTTGGTGAAATGCATGTCTTCTGTTCCCACTTGGCTTGAAAGGAACCTTTAATTCCTCCTCTTCCTCCCTGCAGCCATCATGATCTGCAACAGGAAGCTGGAGAGCCTGTGCAACATCCATGAGAACATCCGTGTGAAGAGCGGCGCCTGGGACGAGAGCGGGGTCTTCATTTACACCACCTCCAACCACATCAAATACGCCCTCACCTCTGGGTACTCCCCACACACCAGCATTACACTGACCCCTCCCCATGCCATTACTGACTGAGATGACTGAGTCACTGACTCCATGTGTAGACTTGATTTAGCTCTCTTAGTCCAAGTACAAAGGAGGTTTGGTCCGTTATGTTTTTATTTACTTATTTATATGCCTTACTGACAGTCAGTAGCACTGGAATGAAATAATGTGTATTAATTTTAATTACTTTATTGTCTGTTTGCAGTGATCACGGCATCATCCGCACACTGGACCTGCCCATCTATGTGACACGTGTGCGGGGGAACAGCGTGTACTGCCTGGACCGCGAGTGTCGTCCTCGTGTGCTCAACATCGACCCAACCGAGTATCGCTTCAAACTGGCCCTGGTCAGCCGCAAATACGAGGAGGTCTGTAACTGCCCACAAGGCATTCTGTCTTTATCTTACATATTTACTCCGTGCTTCCGTTAAAATCCACTCCCTAAGTCTACTTGGTGTATTTTCCAGTTTGTACAGTGTTAATACTCCAGTGTTAAACATATTGTGTGTTTGAGGTTCAGTGTTTAGTCTGCGTGGATTTAAGAATGTGGCACATTGCACAAGTTGTCTTAAGTTAACCAGTTCTGATTTTGTGTCTGTCAGGTGTTGCACATGGTGCGTAATGCTAAGCTGGTGGGCCAGTCCATCATTGCCTACCTGCAGAAGAAGGGCTACCCAGAGGTGGCGCTGCACTTCGTGAAGGACGAGAAGACCCGCTTTAGCCTGGCTCTGGAGTGTGGCAACATCGAGGTGTGTGTGTGTGTGTGTGTGTGTGTGTGTGTGTGTGTGTGTGTGAGAGAGAGAGAAAGCGGGGGGGGGATTGTTTCATTACATTACATTACATTGCATTTAGCAGACTCTTTTATCCAAGCAACTAAATCAAGTAAATATTTTCTGTCCAACTTCTGCATTTTAGTCACTGATCTGTCGCTGCCATTTTAAAAACCAGAATTTTCATTCTTGCCAGTGGCAGCATGTAAAAATCTAAGCCAAGATCATGCCTGGATGCTCGTGTCTGCGCATTTAGCTCATGCCTAACTGCAATGTCTCCCCCACACCTGTAGGTGGCCCTGGAGGCTGCCAAGGCCTTGGATGAGCGCAGCTGCTGGGAGCGTCTGGGAGAGGCCGCCCTGCTTCAGGGTCACCACCAGGTGGTGGAGATGTGCTACCAGAGGACCAAGAACTTTGACAAGCTCACCTTCCTCTACCTCATCACTGGCAACTTGGCCAAGCTGCGCAAGATGATGAAGATTGGTAAGTGGGGCTCACTTTTTTGTCACTTTTTTAAAAGAAATTATATTGAAGTTATAAGATATGTGGGTTAAAGTTCGTCAGTTACATGTGTAAGTGCTGTACTCACCAGTCAGAAGTGACCCAACCTAAAGTCAAATTTGGAGTATTTAAGTGACGCAGTATATTGAAAATTAATTTGCAACGACAACCTTTGAGACAGAGAGAAAGCACAGCTCAGTATCCCAGTGTGCTTGCCTGTATTTTTGCATCTGTGTATGTGTATACTGTGGATTTTGCATAACAATCTTTTGTCCGCTGCCTGCTGTAGCTGAGATCAGGAAGGACATGAGTGGACACTACCAGGGTGCCCTGTACCTGGGTGACGTCAGTGAAAGAGTGCGCATCCTGAAGAACTGTGGGCAGAGTGAGTACGACCCAGCATACCTGCTGCTTCTCCCATGACTCATTCCCAGGGACTGATGGCATTAACTTAACTCAATTTAATGTGCATATAGTTTGAAAACCTCCTCACACCCTATAGGTCCATGTTATGCATTTAGCAGAAGCTCTTATCCAAAGTGACAGTAGACGGCAGAACATCTAACTTAATCATAAAATCCAATAAAATAGACTAATTCATGATTGTAATAATATAACAACCTAGTATCCATACTAATACTGTGAATATTTGCACCCTCCGTACTGTATGGCGTTAGGGTGCTAGTGTATTGTTCTGTTTGTTAGACTGAGACAGGCTGTGTAACTGTGCCTGCCTGACTGCTTGTGTTACAGAGTCTCTGGCATACCTGACCGCTGCCACCCATGGCCTGGATGAGGAGGCAGAGGCCCTGAAGGAGACCTTTGACCTTGAGAAGGAGATGGTAAGATCAGATGAAGATTTCAGAAGATTGGGCTACATTTCAAAACCTGACAGATGACATGCATGGTCTCGAATCAGTGCTGTGCTTGATTCCTCATCTCACCTGCCTTATTCTGCAGTAGAGATGCTCCATCATACCGTAAAAAATAAAAACAATGTTTGTTTTTGTTTGTTTGTTTGTTTGTTTATAAGATTCCTGAGGTGGACACCAATGCCCAGCTGCTGCAGCCCCCTCCCCCCATCAACCCCCTGGACACCAACTGGCCTCTGCTCACCGTCTCCAAGGGCTTTTTCGAGGGAGCCATCGCTGCCAAAGGTGACCTGGAAAAACCACAGCTGAACATGCTGTGCTGGTTATTGCTTGTGTTTATGCTGGGGCATGGACCTGCGTTAGTGTTGGTGTTAGTGTTGTGCTGTTGTGTGTGACACTGAGGTATGTTGCAGGCAAAGCTGGCCAGATGGCAGCAGACCTGGACATGGATGTGGGAGGAGGAGAGGGCTGGGGAGAAGATGCAGAGCTGCGCTTGGATGAAGGTCAGTGCTGGGCTGTTGAACTCCTCCGGCCACACTGGCCTATTTTCCCACCCATCTCTTTTTGTTGTTGTTGCTGTTGCTGCTGCTGACGTGTCTGATAAAATAGGTAAAATAATAATTAAAGGTAGATCACTAGCAGAAAGCATCTGAGAACAGTTTGGTCTGAAGTCTAGATTTGAAACTTCCAACAGTAGGAGCATTTTTTGATGTATTCTGGAAGCTGGTTCCAAAGCTGAACTGCATAGTAGCTGAAAGCTGCTTTTGTTGTTATTGTTGCTGCTTCTGCTGCTGCTGACGTGTGACTCGGTTCCCTCCTCAGATGGCTTTGCCGATGCCCAGGATGTGCTGGGTGATGAGGCGGGCATTGGGAAGGAGGAGGGAGGAGGCTGGGAGGTGGAGGAGGATCTCGACCTGCCCCCAGAGCTGGTGAGTGCCGTTCTTTACCATTCATGTGCCATACTAGTTCATTACCTCCGCCAAGGAGGCCGTCTGTCTGGTTAAAAAGTCATGTTGTTCTAAAAGCTTGTCGGTATTCTCACTGTCTCGAGGTGATTTTTAAAAAGTTAAATATTTCTTAAGTTCCCTATGACCATAAACTCTTGGGGGTGTGGATAAAGAACGATTTGCAGCTGTCAGCTATTTTTCATTTTTCTGATATAGGTCAAACAACTAATCAGTTCATTCATAAAAAAAAACCCCACACATTTATTGACTATATAAGTGATCATCTGCTGCAGCCTTAACGAAACAGTACTGTTACCATAGTGATACCAACTCCTCATGTTGTGCCCAATAGGAGCTGCCAGCAGGTGCAGGGGGCGGGGCTGATGAGGGCTTCTTTGTCCCGCCCACTAAGGGCATGAGCCCCACGCAGATGTGGTGCAACAACTCCCAGCTGCCTGTGGACCACATGCTGGCCGGTTCCTTCGAGACTGCCATGAGGGTAAGATCAGAACCCGTCTACAGTGCCATCCAAGATCCCTCTAGTGGCCATCTTAGTGTTGTTCATCTAGAAAATCACTGCTGTTTGGTCTTTCATTATTATTAGCAAAATCGCAAAACAAAACAAAAATAAACATTTGGCTAAATGAAATAAATATTTATACAGTATTTAAGCACAGTAGACCTTTAACTTAACCAAATAACCCTTAAGTGCGATATAGATCGCATTGTAGGCCAGCATATTCACGCTCCTGCATCGCCCCTTCGGTTGGTGACCTTTTTCCATCCTCCCTCTGCCCTCAGCTCCTGCATGACCAGGTGGGCGTGGTGCGCTTCGAGCCCTATAAGCAGCTCTTCATGCAGACGCTGTCCCGTGGTCGCACCGCCTACCTGGGCCTGCCCTCGCTACCCTGCCTGCGGGGCCACCCGCTCCGCAACTGGAAGGACGCGGGTGCCAAGGGCGGGCTGCCCGCCGTGGGCCTGCGCCTGGCCGACCTCATCTCGCGCCTGCAGCAGTGCTACCAGCTCACCACCGCTGGGCGCTTCGAGGAGGCTGTCGACCGCTTCCGCGCCATCCTGCTGTCAGTGCCACTGTTAGTGGTCGACAATAAGCAAGAGATTGCTGAGGTAAGATGGTGTGACTGTGTGTGTGTGTGTGTGTATGTGTTTACCCTAAGGCAAGAATAGAGTTCTTCAGGATAATTATACTCACCTGTGGAATCCAAATTACTGGTATTTTCTTTTTCTGCACAATGGTAATGATGGCACATTAATACAAAAAATACACAAGCTTACAGTATATAACATTGTCATTAAGAGAGGAATTATGCAGACAGATGGAAAACAAATGTAGTATAGTTTGCGATTGTGTTTGAGGGCACAGATATGGTAAGTGACACTAAGGGAAAAATGAGTACTGAGTACTTAATGTAGCTGGTGCTGATTAGTGTTAGTCGACATGTGTGGTGATAAGAGATGGACACAGGTGCATCATGGGACTTGTATTTCTGCCCTCAGGCTCAGCAGCTCATCACCATCTGCAGAGAATACATTGTTGGGCTCACCATGGAAACGGAGAGGAAGAAGTTGCCAAAAGACACCCTTGACCAACAGAAGCGGCTGTGTGAGGTAAGGCAGACGTGGCTGGACATGAGATTTTCAGGGTGTTGTGCGCATCTCAACAACAGGGGTTATCACATGGAAAAGTAACTTTAGAGATTGGACAAACTTGCAAACCTATAAACATTTATATAGCCTTTCAAACATGATTCTGCCATAGCTGGATTACTGACCATCTGTGTCAGTTTGGCTACAGATGTAGTAACTTGTCTTGACTGCAGTAGTAACACTTAGTTACTTGCTTTGTCCACCAGATGGCGGCGTACTTCACTCACTGTAACCTCCAGCCCGTTCACATGGTGCTGGTGCTGCGTACGGCTCTCAACCTCTTCTTCAAACTACGCAACTTCAAGACCGCCGCAGGATTCGCACGCCGCCTGCTTGAGCTGGGACCCAAACCAGAGGTGGCACAACAGGTAACTGTCTCACTGTGTGGGGGTGTGTGTGCGCGCGTTTGTGTGCCTGTTTGCCTGTTTGCCTGCCTATGTGTCCAAGTTAAGAGCATTACCATGGGACCTGCCAGCTCATTACAACTGCCCCATTGTCTCGTATTAGACAAGGAAGATTCTGGCAGCGTGTGAGAAGACTCTGACAGATGCCCACCAGCTTAACTATGATCCCCACAATCCCTTTGACCTGTGTGCTGCCTCCTTCGTGCCGCTGTACCGTGGGCGGCCGGTAGAGAAGTGCCCCCTCTCTGGAGCCTGCTACTGCCCCACCTACAAGGGCCAGGTGTGCAGGGTCACACAGGTAAGCTCGCTTTTTAGCACACCTCACCTGCTAGTTGGCAAAAGCCATTCACACATTAGAAATAGTTGTCTTATCAGTGCCTCTTCTCTAATTTGTTAATCTAATCTTTATTTTAATCATGTATGGAAATGTTTTATATTTGTAAATGCTTATGAAATAGGTGTCATTTTAACTCCTAAATGGAATTCATATAATGAAGAAAATTATGTGTACTTGTCACCCTACTGACAACAGGGTAGTGTGATATGTTTTGGAACATAAATTGTGTGACTTTTTGCCTCCTAGGTTACGGAGATCGGAAAGGATGTGATTGGTCTGCGCGTAAGCCCTCTCCAGTTCCGTTAGCGGTCCTGTGATGCAAGTGGACAGGCTGACTGGAGGTTATGGAAGAGAGTGTAATTGGTCCGGTGATGGATGCATACCGGCACAGTTGATTATGTTAGAAGAAACGTAATGCCTTGTTTGTCCCTAACGGCTTCCCTTCCTTTTCTGCATCTCTCCTTTTACACACTTCCCGACATTCTTAAGCCTTTTCTGGGGCATATGGAAAGCCAATAGTCAGTTGCAGTTGGCATTTTTTTACTGTGGTTTTGCAATATCGGATCATTTATTTTCTGTCCACTTTTGTCCAAACATTAGCCAATCTATTTATTGTGCCTGTGTTTGAGATGACACTTGCTTGTGACACTAGAAAACCTAACTTTAACTTAACGTAAGCGTAATGCGACTATTGACATGTAAAGTGATGGCAAATGAGAAGTTCCAGAACAAAAAGGCTTTTGGCCATTTGGCTTGTTCACAGAAATGTCTATAACATGCATTTTACAATAAACTGGTCATTTAATCATAATGCTACTATTGACATGTAAAGTGATGCTGAATTAATACAACATGTATGTGTTGGGCGATGTTGTCTGACAGAACTCTGCCTCAGATGCATAATTGTGCTATTTTTCCTGTGCATACCTTAAAAATAAATATTTGTCCTCAGCCTGTGCTTTCAGTTTCCTTAACTATTTCTCTTGTGACATCAAACTACCACAACTGACTGTTTAAAAAACATTTGATAAGGACTAAGAAGTTTAGAGACTTCAATACTATGGGTTGTTTCTAATTATGTTTAACTAAGTGGTCATAGTACTCTGTCTAGCTTTTACCACCAAATTGACCCACTTAACTTCAGTCTGAAGGTCTTGTCAGTAGTAAAGTGGTGTCAGTAGATGTCCAACTGAAGACACGTTATGTAAAAAATCTTCGCAAGGGAGCAGTTCACGTGACACTTGTTCAGACACTGTACTTTATTTTTCTCTTCATGGGGGATCTCATGCCTTCAATTTGTTACATTAACTTTTTAAATCAGATTTTGGAATCCATTTTAGTGATGCGATTACTTGTGCCGTACAAATGTTACAAAAACTAAAAACACAATATGATATATATTACATAGCTATTCAGCAAATGAGTCCTTTTTTTACCAGAAAATGAAAATGTTCTGCATGTAAAAAAAAAAAAAAAGTAAATGGATGAAAAAAAAGACAGTGGTGACTGGAGCTAATTAAAAACAATCTGTGTTCAATCAGCGATGCCCCTCAGACTGCCTGCAAACCGCCTGATCTGTGAGTGTGGCCTTCTTTCTCTCTCTTGTCCTCCTTCTTCTCCCCTCTCTTCCTCTCTTCTTTTTCGCTCTCTCTTCTCTGCCAGTGTCTCAGTAGTCCTTCTCACAGCCCGCCTGCTTGCTCATAATCATCCGAGTGACATCGATGTTGTTGTTGTTAAAGAGTTCCTTGGCCTTCGTGATGGTGGCAGCAGGAAGGGTCCTGGTACGGCCCAGGATCCAGGCGAAGTCCACGTGGAACAGCCTCAGTACATCAGTGCAGGAGTAGACCAGGGCTGAGTTGTCGTAGTCGGTAGACAGGATCCAGTATGGCGTGTAGGGCAGTACTGTAGACAGCAGTGGTGCAGTTCAGTAAGCAGCATTGCAGATCACATCACTACTTCGCATGCAAGTTTGTCTAACTCATGGGACTTGACTTCCCACATGATTCACAAGGGTATTACGTTGTTTAGTAAACCTAGTATTACACTTCTTTACCAAACAACTAGGCCCATCAATTTGCATTTTTATATTGTGATGGCAATTAAAATATATATATTATTTACCCATGTCAGAGGCATATATGGTTTTTTATAAAAGGAAAAGTAGGCCAGAATGTTTGACATAAAACAGACACTGTTGGACAGAGACCCCCAGCTGTCCAGGCGATGTGTTTAATTGGGCTGGTGAAAGGCCCCCCTGTGTGCGGCAGCCACTGCGATCATGTGTCAGACTGATGGACTCACCGTAGGAGAAGCTGATGCCTAGTTTAGCAGGCTCCCTCATGTCCTGTACCACAGCGTTGCCTTCAATGGTTCTCAGTTCTCCTTTGCTGCAACATCACAGAGAAACAAAGCCCAAGTTTAACCTTGAAGCCTTCTTTAAAGTCCATAATCTGTTCTGGAATTATGCCCTTTTCTGAAAGTATCATTTGGTATGATGACATTGAATGATGTGTTCAAAGCATGTGTCAAGATTTTAAAGGACATCGTTTCACAGTATTTTATCACATTACACTTACATTACACATTACATCAAGTCAGGAATTTTGCTTGCAGTGGTATAGCATCACACAGCATTTTATCCAGCCAAAGTACAATTACTGTAACTGAAAGCCTGATAGCAAATATGTTGCTTATCATTAAATTAGTTAATTCTGTCAATATTGGCTCATTACAGAGTACACAGTAGCCTACTGAAGTGTTACCATAAGTCACTGAACTTACAGTATCTCTGAGCTGACCACACGGACACTCCCATCCGCTTTCATGGTGAAGTTGGACTCAATGCACCTCCCTTTCTCAAACTGAGCTGGCAGCTTAGCAACCTCGTACCACCTGCCCAAGAACTGAAGAACAGCACACAGCATGCACATGTGGTCATGCACTTGGGGTGTACCAGGCACATGTATCGTAATATAACCAAATAGGCAGATAATATTTAAAAAAAGGACACCACTATCAACAAACTTTGCAAACATGCTTTCCTTTACCATGCTAATCTCAGACTCGGCTGTTATTAGCTTAGATGCATAGTGGCATGTAAGTGGTAAGGATGAGTCTGCAGTACCTTCTTCATATTGAAGCTAGTTTGCACAGGAGGCTCTGGGCATGGCCCCCAGTGTGGCACCTGTGCACTGATCAGTGGCAGGAGAAGGGGCAGGATCAAAGTGATGGACTGCTTCATGGTGACAGCTCTAAACATAGACCTGAAATTGGTGTGAGCAACGCCGTTAGTTTGTGCCATTTACATCACACGGTTGTCTCAAACACAGCATCAACAAACGCTAACCCTTTCGTTTGGTTCGAGCACCAGCAAAGCTTTCGAGATTAAGTCAAGGCACAGGCAGTAGGTGAAAGAGTTTGGTAGGCAACATATAGACCGCACAGGCATCACCATATATCCAACCATATCAGCAGAAGCAGAGTAGCAGAGTATTTGCTCTTTTTAAAACTTACATTACTTATTATTTTTACTTACAGTAACAGTCAATAGAAATACATATATGGTTGTGCATGCATGATCACTACACAAATTAACTTCTATATCAGAGAACTGCCAACTTTATGGCTCTTTCCAGCTCTTGCCATCGCTACACAGATATACATCACCAGTACTTCATTTCTACAGTAGAAACCATGGAAATGTGCCAAAAAAGATTCAAGGAAAGCGCAATACCTTACCTCTGTGGATTCTGCGTGAGAATATTCAACAAATCATGGAACCCTGTGTATTTATAAGAGTCACTCTGCAGCTCCAGGTCACGTTACTCCAAAGTTGTGTGTCATGAATGAGTGTCTTTGTGAGGGCCGAGGTTATCTCGGACATGAAGTGAGCCATTAGACAAATTGAAATCATGGGGGACATTCCGGCAGAAATTTAATTGGCCTGCATCTACACTCAAGGGGACACCTCTCCTTTGCCTCTTGCTCTTTTAAGTTGTATGAGATTTATAACATATGTGAGATGAAAGCTGTGAATTCTGCTGTGCATTTATCTTGCATTGCATTTTGCTTTTTTATTTATTTATTTATTTCTGAACAGGAAGTTGCCATTTTTTCTGTATGTGGCACAAAGGTGTATCTGCCACCCATGCATTGCATTGCACATACAGGGTTGTTTCACAACTCTTGCAGGGAAAAGGGACAGCCCAGGGTGCCCTGGCCCTAGCTGAAAAACAAGGAGGGCATGAACTTAGCGCCAGGGCACGCATCTATGACTAAGCCACCCAGCTACGGCATGACCAGCAGTGGAAGCTCCTTTGTTATGAAGATTCACTGCTTGTCACTACTCTCATGCCTCTGGCCTGACTCAAGCCAAGGACGTTGCACATCACGTCACGTCACCATCAGAGGCAAGATGATAGCGCGGTGTGTTAGGTAAGCCCACACATAGTTCTCTTAAAATGTCACATCAGTATTGTCTGTTAAACCCCATAATACTTTTTTTTTTTAAGATGGCTGTTTTTATTGAAAAAAAAAGAAAAAACAATATTGATTTCAAGAGACAGCAAGGAACACTGACATCATTTTAAGTATTAACCTAGTGAGTGGAATGTCTATGCTGGACTGCGGAGGACATTTGTAACATACACAAATATTCCTTACTCACTGATCAATTTAGCTTCATTTGTATAAGCTTCATTAGAAAGTAGTTTTACCAAAGTTGTTTACAGACAAGGTGTATTACAAAAAGGAAAAAAAGGTTAAAAAAAAAACTGACCGATGAAAAGAGGTACATAATTAAATATGTGTGTATGAGCTAAGGGCATTTTAAAAAAAGTTATTTATTGATGAGTAGCTGCTGTGTCGATCATGCGGGCATGGTGCTGCAGTCACTCTGATCTGTGGCTGTCATCTTGTCAATCTTAATACCGTAGGAGCGCAGCTTGTCCTGCAGCTCAACGATGGTCTCTGCTGGGAGGGAGCGCGTCCTGCCCAGGATCCAGGCGAAGTCCACGTGGAGCAGCCCACTGAGGTTGGTGCACGAGTACACCAGGGCATAGCTGTCATAGTCGGTGGCCAGTACCCAGTATGGTCCGGGACGTGCGTCTGAAAAGATAGCCAGTGACTGACTGACTTTCATTGCATTGCTCTTTGTTGTATATCAATTCCATTATTTTTCTTAAAGAACAAATTAAATAATTTACTGTATATATATTTTTGCAGCTACGCGTGTTTTATTAAGAGAGGTTTACCTTCAAAGAAGCGAACTTCCAACTTAGCAGGTTCGTTGATATCTGCCACACGAGCTGTTCCTGTGGTGTTGTTGATTTCTCCGTCAGGTCTGTAAACACCAGCAGTTGCGATTAACATACGTAAAATGACCTATTGATGTGCTGATGTAAACATACTGAGTATACGCAGACACAGACACAGACATACATACAATCTAACTAGGTTCTGTCAGAATATGAGTCCCGGAATGGGAGCGCTTGGTGGGGTGGGGTGGGGGTGGTGGTATGCAGGCTGTATGAAACACGAAGCTAGTGAGAAGAACACACAAGATAACACATGCTCTCCCAGTACAGCTCCACTTACAAGAGTCCCTGATTCAGGACCTTGACCTGTCCATCACTGCGTGGGGTGTATGTCGCCTGCCCACACTTGCCCCTCTGAAACACAGCTGGCAGCTTCTGGATGTCATACCACCTGCCAGTGTACTGCAAACACAACAGCAACCATGAGCTGGTATGCCAGTCTGCATGCCGGACTGTTAGCTTGCTGCTTTGAGTTTAGAAAAAAAAGACACACTTTATGTGAAGCATTGCTTCACAGGAGAAATACAACCATGCCGCAATATGGTCACAATCTATGTCAAAGCGAATGTCCTTTTGTCATAAATATTTATAACAGTGTACAGTTTACAGTTCGGGGAAAAAGTAAGAGACCACTTAATTAGCAGAACACCATTGGAGGTGGTCTCTCTATATTTGCACAGCTGCATTTAAATCACAACTTAATAATGTGCAACATGTAGTAATGGCATTTGGAAGTTCAGGGATTACATGCACCTTCAATGATGGGATAGTCTTATGAACACAAAATCATGTTAACTGTTATCAGAAATATCTAAGATATCAGTCAAAAGCATTACTCACCCTGGCAACATCAAAGTTTTGCTGGACCGGAGGTTCTGGGCATTGGCCCGCGTGGAGGGACTGGGCTCTGACTGCCAGAGCAGGGAGGAGGGTCAGCACCAACACCTGTACAGCCTGCATTCTCTCTGCATTCACACAAGAACCCACATGTTTAATAAGGATATGAATAAGAACAAAAATAAATAAATAAATAATAACAATAGTAACCACATTAATACTACTAATAATAACAATAATAGGCCCTATGATTGATAATTATAGCCTAATTCAATAGTTAAATACATATCTTATGGAATATTAAAATATTAATAGTAAACAATAATTTCATATTTAAATGGTGCATGTAATCTAAACCTGTGTCTGGCTATAGGGCTCTCTGTACCTCTGCTTCCAGTGAAGTGACAAAAACTGCAAGGCGTCACAGACTTTAAGTAAGTAAGGCTTATATAAGTTATTGCATAATAATTGCTGTTCATGGCAAATGTATGTTGAGCCCCTGCATTAGGGAACAGCTGCCATGTTCACATGTAGGCCACAGACCATCAGAGGGCCCCCGATCGCTCCACACAGGTGCACAGGTGATAGCAGAGGTCAGAGGTCGCATCATGCATACACATGCATGCGTGGTAGCAGAAACATACAAGCTGCCATGGCTTTTTGTGCCCAGATCATACATGGTCTCACAGGAGCCACAAAAGGTCAGTGCACCTGGGGATAGGTACCTCAGAGGTCAGGTACTGTTTTGACTAAGATTATGACCTTTTCCGTTCTCCATTTCAGGCAACTTGACAACCCCAGGAACAGTGTATCAGTCCACCGCTCCCAAAAAATGTAAATGAGTATGTAAACTCAGACACCATCTTTCAACACAATCATTTATTTTTTTGAGGACATAAAGCTCAAGACAAGTGTTTATTGAATACATGTAAAATAAGAAGAACAGAAGAAACCTCAAACTGTATAAAGTCTGCACAGAACAATATTTACATGAATATGTTATATCAGAAGTATGGTACTGTATTGTCACTTGTACTACATATACCAGAAACAATATTGCCATAGCCCTGTGTAATTCTACATCCATTCCATCCATCCATTCCATTTTGTTGTAATCTGCTATGTGTAACATTTTCTATTGCACATATGTAAAAAAAAATGTGGGAAAAGACAGATTTGTTTTTAAGGATCCGCTGTTATTTGTATGTCATATGTACTGTGACATGTAATCCATCAGACGCAACATGTCAAGTCCGGTGTATGTTACTCAATGCAAAGGCCCCACCCCTGCCCAGCTTTGTTAGCACAGGTGCCCACTTAGATGATTCTTCCCAAAACATATTGCTAAAGATGCAGGGCTATGGCCTTATTTGGATGAATTGGAGGTGTGGTCTGGGAAGAGACATACACCTTCCCTATAAATACACTCCCTTGGTTTCGGTCCTCACCCTGAACAAGCTGCAGGTGAGGGCTGTGGACTAAGTGGAGACTACCAACTGCAACACGTAAAAATGTGAACTAACTGTCCATAAATGTGCTCAATTGCCAGGTGATTACAGAACCATGCAGAGCCTACAGGTGCTGTCTCTGACCCTACTGTGCTTCCTGGTGGTGGATGCCCAGGTGATCCATCTTGGAACATGCCCTGACCCCCCAGTCAAGCAGAACTTCGATGTTGCCAGTGTGAGTATCATAAATCATATCATAAAGATACTATTCATGCTATTGGAAGGAGAATTAAATCGTTTTTTTTATCATAATTCTATTTCAAGTTTAATTCTGTTTTAATCATTTTAACCAGAATGTGGTTTAATAATTTTCTCATGTCATATGTATTTATCTCAACAGTGTTTTGCTTCCTTGATTGAATATTAATTGATTAAACAAATGGAAAAGAAAACAAGGCACCACAGCACCATGCCACAAGTCATGTGCATGTGCAAGCCATATGTTTTATCATGGTTCATACATCACATTAGTATATGCCTTGTGGTTGACTGTTTTGCCCGTTTGCCTCCTTGCAGTATTTGGGCAGGTGGTATGAGATCCAAAAACTTCCAAACGTCTTCCAGAGAGGCAATTGTTGCCAGGCCACCTACAGCCTTGGTGATGGAGTCGTGAATGTCCTGAATGCTGAGCTGCTGTAAGAGCCGTGCTTATAACTCCTTTATCAACAGCTCTGTAACTGCAACACAGTCTGTGCGGCTAGCTCAGCCTGTGTGATGATTACATGGCATCCCCAGTTAGCCTACTGCGGGACTGCATTATAGAATGTACTATCATCATGCAATGTTTTCCATAATTTTCAGTGTTTTAATAGTAAGAAAATATGGACTGAAATAAATATGAAGTTGAGTATTGTGTGCATACAAGCATTTGTGCAAAATTGTGTTTGTGTGTGTGTGTGTGTGTGTGTGTGTGTGTGTGTGTGTGTGTGTGTGTGTGTGTGTGTGTGTGTGTGTGTCTGTGTCTGTGTCTGTGTCTGTGTGTATGTTGGATTGTTTTTGGGTCAGGGCTGATGGCACTTACAGTGATATTCAGGGCACTGCCAAGCCAGTGGATCCTGCTGAGCCTGCCAAGCTGGCTGTCACCTTCTTCCCAGGTAATAATACCCAGAGCATACACACACACACACCAAACCCTTGCCGCATCATGGATTTGCATCTTTTAAACACTCTTAAGCCAAGTCTATGCAATACCATTCATGGGATGACACCTTATCACAAATGTGCTGTTGGAGATATAGCTTTTTGTTGTTCCTGTCAAACTATATTGTAATTTTTTTAGCTTTTAAGCTGCTTCATTTTCTACTATCACCAATATTACAGTTAGATTAGAGATGAGGTGTGAAGGCTCAGCATCTTATGTTCACCTCCCAAAGGCGCTCCTCCTGGTGATTACTGGGTCCTGGACACCGACTACGACAACTACTCTCTCGTCTACGGCTGCAAGAACTACGGCCTGTTCTACGCCGACTTCACCTGGATCCTAAGCCGGTCCCGCACCCTGCCTGAGGAGACCGTGGAACAGCTGCACAACACCCTGACCTCCAACGGCATCATCATCGACAAGCTGACTACCACCAACCAGAGCGTCTGTAGTTCAATGCCCTGAGTAACACCGTGGTTCCCAGGCAACACCAAAGCCGGCTGAAGCAGAGAAGGGTCTCTGTTGGGCATGGCCTCACTGCTATTCCAGTCACATTAAATATGCTGCAGCTACATCATCTCACTGGTCATAAAATAAAAATCATACAGCCTAAGAGTTGTGTCTTTTCCTGATCATTTTGAATGTTACCATGCACTTGAATGGTTCAGGCAGATTTATCCTTTTTGTGTACCTCATTTGTGGAGCTTGCTTTTGTGATGTAAACATAGATCATGGCCTGTCAATACAAAATTGTCAATATTTATTGTCAGTAATATTCATGTCATGAGATGTTCTTGCTTAACTTGTTGCTCGTATTCTTTGTCACCTTGTTCCTGGCTATCAGGGATATTATTGTCTCTTATTTGGCATTTTGGGTTGATTAAGCTGTTTTCCTATAAAGCCTTTTAAATTACGTTTCTAACGAAACAGCTTTACAAATAAAGACTTGGTTTAGTACTTGATGTGAGTTGTGTTCGGTTAATTTTGCTACACTACATATTGAAGTCTAAAATCCCTATTTATTGTTCATGGCATATGTTATATGAGATAAATAAAGATTAATTAAGTACCTAATTAGTCAATCAAGTAAATAATTGATTGGTTAATTGACCCATTAATTGATTAATGCCTTAATGAACCACTATGCATTTATACTTGCCTTTGTGTGTGTTTGTATTTGGTTATCCAAATGATCTGATCTTAACCTAGTGTTTCTGTAGTCAGAATTGCATCACATTACATGACAATGTGTCATCCTGCAAATATTTTCATTTTGTTTTGATCTTGTGTTCCGGAATTAGCATGGGTAGCAGGATTAGCATGCTGTCATCTGCTGAAAATCCCCAAAAGAACTGGGAGAATTTATAGCCACAGC